>PVIH01004145.1:0-146001 GCA_004025045.1 Sigmodon hispidus
GGAGTTGCAGAGAAGAAAAATGATCAGATGGGGTGGGAGGGGGAAGAGACCTTCAATAAGGATATACAGGGATGGAAAAAAAAATTCAGAGGGAAAGCTGAACACAAAGAAAATATATGTGTAGTAATCTTATTTGCATTTCCACCCTTGATAAGCCATGCTTATGATTATTATCCTCTGTATAGTTATTGTTAACTCTACGGCATTTTTTTTTAAATTCTTTTTATTTTTTTTTTGATAAATACAAAATAAAGAAAAAAAAAGAAAAATATTGTAAAATCTTGGAGGCTTATTCAAAAGGATTGTCTTGAGTTTAAACAATAAATAGAATAAAGAGAAATCCAAAAAAAAAAAAAAAAAAAGAAAGAAAAAAAAATGTCCACAGCAGCATAGCATGTTATATTTTTTCAGAATCTGGCTGAAGTGCAGGAAGAAACCACCTTTCCTTCACCCGTTATTGCATAGAAAACCACACGACATCCTAGAGGGACTGTCCTCAACCTTCCCAATATTATAGTTCTTTAATACAATTCTTCATGTTCCTGCACTGTAACATTAGTTTGTTGCTACTTCAAGACTATAATTTTGCTATGTCGTAAATTGAAAATATTAGTGTTTTCTGGTCTTAGATGACCCTTATGGAGGAGTCACAACCTTACAAGTTGAGAACCAGCTGTCCTAGACAATTAAACTGAATTGATTCACTTACAGTTAATCGCGATTGTCAACTTCACGGGATTTAGAAGTCATCTAGAAGAAACACATGAGATGTTTCTGTAAGGACATTCCCAAACAGACTTCACTGAGAAGGGGAGACCTATCCTGAATATGGGTGGCACCTACTTATGAGCTAGTGTTCCTGACCGAATAAAAAGGAAAAAAGAGGCTGAACTGAACACTGTCATTCACCTCTCCATGATTCCTGATGCCGATGACACATGACTAGCTGCCTCATTCCTGTAAGCGCCATGAGAGAGAGACACTTATGGGTTCTAAAGATTTTAATAAATTACCACATAAGTGAGGTGCTAACTAAGGACTGTAGGACAAGGACTCAGGAGCCTTATTTCTCTGACAGCCTTGAGCAGGGCAGAAGCATGGTTTATAAGTACAGAAATCACAAACATTCGTTATCAAGTTACAGTTGCAATTTTCACCCATCAGAAAATTGGGGACTTTTCTTATGTGTTCTAGCATTGCTGATCAGCATACAGTGCAAGCCTTTCAGTCCAACCAACCAGATTTGTTTGTTCCTTTGTTGTTAGGAACAGCCATGATGTTTCTAAAAGAACTAGAGGTGTGTAACAATTAATTCTGTGGCTTAGGCAGGAGGTTGGTCAGCCATTGGAAAGTTCTCAGCTCCCCTAGGGCTTGGGAACCTGAACTTTGTTTCACCCTACAGATAAAATGTAGTCTAAAGTCAAAATGGCCATACACAGGCCAACATGCTTTTGCCTGCTCCCTTCCATGCTTTCCTTTCTTACTCTGATGGACTATTCCCTCAAACTGTGAATTAAAATACTTCCTTCTTTCCTTCCTTCCTTCCTTCTCTCCCCCTCCCTTCTTTCCTTCCTTCCTTCTTTCTTTCGGTTGCTTTTATCAAGTATTTTGTCATAGCAACAGGTAACAAAGACTTAAAATTACCACTTATTATTATCAGCTATTTGTGATTATATAATGGAGTTGGGTAATTACAATTTATTGCAGTAGATTATATAGCTCATGAGTTTGCAGTTCTGTTGTCTGAATTAGGCTTAGTTGATGGTACCTGGTCCTGCTTAGAGATCTATCAGTTGCCTAGCATAGGCTGTCCTCAGGTGGAGGAGTCTGTGCACCCATAAAGATTTTTGTTCTCCATCAAGCTATCCTGGGGTCCTCCACAGTGAAGCAAGAGACATTTTGGAACTTAAAGACGCTGCTTGCCTTGCTTAGATTTGATTGTCAAGTTGATTCAGCCAAGAGTCACCTAAGAATGGAATCTCAATTAAGGGATTTCCTAGATCCTATTGATCCAGGAGTGTGTGGGAGATTGTCTTGGTTACTAATTGATGTAGAAGGACCAGTTACTCCTATATCATTTATAGTATGAAGTCTCTGGCCCAGCCTTTCTGGCCTAGCCCTGAGGTTCAGACCTGCTCACAGCCCTGCTGCTGCTTAGCCCCAAATAATCATACAAAGGCTTATAAGTCTTATATTAATTACATGCTGCTTGACCTATAGCTCAGACATATTGCTGGCTAGCTCTTGCATCTTAACTCAACCCATTTCCATTCATCTGTCTTGCTATATGGCCCATAGCTTACATGTGTTTCTTTTGCATGTTGATTCTTGGACAGCTGGATCACATCTCTCTTTCTGACTCCACCCTCATTCCCCTTTATCCATTCTTGGATTTCCTGCCTGCTTCTAAGATGCCTTGCCACAGGCCAAAACAGTTCCTTTATTATCCAATGATAATTGACAGTATACAGAAAGACATACCACATCAATCATTGGCAGCATTCCCTAGGCAGACTATCCTGGGCTGTATAAGAAAACTATGTATGGGCGTGTGTGAGTGAGCCAGCAAGCAGCTTCCTCCATGGGTTTTATTTCAGTTCCCTCTTGAGTTCCTGCCCTGACCACTAATAAGCTGAAGCATCCCCTTTTCTTCCCTTGGTCGCATTTGATTTGAGTGTTTTAGTACAAAGACTAGGACATTGTTCTCACTACATCCTATTCTCTGAGGCCAGTCTAGAGGCCATATAGCTTGTCTTACTCCAGATGGACCAAGTACCAAGAGCAATGCCCAGGCTGAGGAGGGTAAAGGCTGTTACATTCTTGCCTCTGTGGCATGTCACTGCAGCTGTACCACCTTTCTGCCTGGACTCCATGCTTCAGACTTTTCTGACTGCAGCCCTGAAACCCAAAGTATGGAAGAAAACAAAGGGACTATCAAAAGAGCAGGTCAGTGGACTTAGTTACCAAGACAACTATTCACCTGTGCTCCAATGACTAGGGAAGCTGGGCTTTCTATGCTAATACTACTATGAAGTTAACTGCATGGACTGCATACCCTACATGGGATGGAGGAAGAGAAGAGACTTCAAAAAATTGTTCATCCTTCATCAACATCATAGACCTACTGTGAGAGCTTGCCCTGCATCCTCCAGAAATGTGTGGTACAGTGCATTACTGTTTGGAGACTAGCGCCTGAAACCAAGGAAGAAAGGTCCATTGGCTTCAGTGTATGTATGGACTCCACTATTCCTGGGACATAGTGAGAAAGAGCATCATTAAGGCAACACATTTTAGAACAAAGCTGCTCAATTCATGACAGCTAGAAATAACAGACACAGGAAGGGGCCAGAGGAAAAAAAGACATCCTTCTAATATATACTTCAGTAACCTACCTGAACATTCAAATGTGAAGCTGTGCTTCTGGTTCACCACACTACACACAACCAAGCATATGTAGGAAACATGTGCCCTGAACCTCCAGGGTCCTTCACACTATTTTTCAGATTCACAAGCTAAATATTAATATCATATATTTCCATTGTCAAGTGAATTTAAGAAAACAGTAGTGGTTTGCATAAGCCCATGTGCAGTCTCTCTGCATAAGCCTTAGAGACTCCTGTGATTGTGTGTGTGCATAGTTAGCTTGTGTACACACACTTCAGTAGATCTCTTATGTTAGAGTGGTTATTGCATCTTTATTCTCCCCAGACCCCAGAAATAGCAGGGACCTCTATGTGTGTGGTATGAGTGTTTAGAAATGATTCAAACACCCCCACACACACAACACCCACACCCCCCCACACCCCCACACACACTCTAAATGTCTACCACGGATCTAATGAATTAAGTTTGAGCAGCAAACACTTTTCAGATATCACACAAGAAAAAGATTGTCATGTGACACTCTGGATACTGTGTCGGGTTTTTTGGCCCCTAAAATCTAGTCAGATGTGAACACACCCTCACAGTTCATTGATGCCCAGTTATGTCTCTAGGGAAGTAAAAATATTCTTTGACATCTGTAAGTATTCTCTAGTAGTCCTCTTATTTTCCACTGGGTCCTTTGCTCTTGTACTCTGACCTGCATTGTGCTCAGTTCTGCCTGGAAGAGATTGCCCAGTCTCTGGGCATATGTAGAGGAGGGAGTTGGCTGATTTATAGTAGCCAGGATGGTAAAACATGTTTGCTTAGAGCATTGTGTTCAGTTTCTATTCTCCAATTTCAGAAAGCCTATAAGGAAATTGATTTTCTTGCAGGGCCTAGTAAAGACTTATTTCTTATATGCAGCACAGGGATTAATAATTCATTAATGAGCTCTATATGTTTGTGGAGGGATCCATTTGACAATGCTACAATGACATTTAGAAGGCTGGCTGACTCTTCCGTAGGCAAATAGATAACTGGCCTCTTTCCTACCATCATCTCTCACCTTCAGAATAAGGT
This sequence comes from Sigmodon hispidus, assembly GCA_004025045.1. Lineage (NCBI taxonomy): Eukaryota > Metazoa > Chordata > Mammalia > Rodentia > Cricetidae > Sigmodon > Sigmodon hispidus. Next base: position 4,444 of record PVIH01004145.1, read on the forward strand.
CAACTACATAGAACAGAAATGACAGTCACATAAACAAAATGAGCTTTGATCTAATATCATGACTTAATAATAATAGTCTTTAGAGACCTAAGTCACTTCTTACTCATGGTCACAGGATGACCCCTGAAACACCAGTGATCACATGGTCATTCCAAGCAATAAGGAGAAGGCAGAGAAAAGAATTCAGCCTCTCTTAATGGAAGCTCTCTCTTCCCAGAAGCTCTTTCAAAGAGGTCTTAAGCTGATCTGGTCTGAACTTGATCACCGGCACGTACCTATCTGCAAGGGAAGCCATCAAAGCAGCCCTGAGCAATTGCCACCTGTATGAGTTACTTTTCTCAGGACTATGACAAAGTAATTGACAAGAAGCAACTCAATGGGCTTATTTCAGCTTCCAGTTCAAAGGGCCACAGTCTATCATGGTGGGAAGGCAAAGCAGCAGGAGCATGAGGCAGTCGAACCCATTACCACTGTCATCAGAAATTAACGAAAAAGTGGATGCTGGTGCTCAGCTCCCTTTCTCTTTTTTAATTCAGTCCAGTGCCCACCCAATGGGATGGTGCTGTCCACACTCCATCTTCAACCCAATCTAGAAACTTTCACATAGATATGCCCAGAGATTTGTCTCCCTACTGATTTTTTAGATCCTGTCCAGCTGACAATATTAATTATTTTATGTTTTCTATGCCTGACAATGAAGAAAGACGAGACACCAATGGTACTTATCACACCTCAATCTTTGACAGTGGTGCCTACCCCGCCCCCATTTAGCTGCTTATCTTACAAAACCCCAAGGCTCATTTTCTACTTTGTGTCCATACCTGGCATAGCATGTCCCACCTGCTCTACTTCCAAATGCATCCAGACTCTGTCTGTCTTCTCTTAATTCCCCTTCAGAGCCCACCACTGTGTCCAGATGGCCTCCACCACTCCCTTCACAGTGAAAGAACATGATTCTCCCACTTTCCTGCTTGTTGAACCAACAGCACTCCCTTACACTGGGAGGGAGCATCTGCACTCAGTGTACCCCGAAGTTGAGACCCCATGACCTCTGAGTTCATATGACCTCTAAACCTCAGTGGCAGTTGACTTCCACTCCTCCTACACCCCAACCCCATTTCTACCATTCTGCGTTTACACTTTCCTCAACTTGGCCATCATGATCCCCTGACATTTATTACATCCTTCTGGAGAGTCCCATCTCAGTGCAATGCACTTCCTCACAAATGCCTCCCACCACCCAATATCTGAGTATCAGTCTCTTCATGTCCATCTCCAGGTATGTCTTAGTTCTGTTCATCTTCTCTGCCACACTAAACCATGGTTGAAATTGTCTAAAGTTAGTCAAACTCTTCACTAGAACCCAGTACAACAAAAAGAGCTGCTGCCTTTAAAAAATATTCTAAAATGTTATCATCTTGTGAGTTTATGTATAGCATATATATACATACATACAATATGATAATATCCACCCCTAAATTCCCCCTCCAACTCTCTCCATGTTCTCCCCAAAAAACACTCCTCCTCAAATTAAAACATTGTTTTATAAATGAAAAAAAGTTACTTAAAATTTAAAAAGAAATAACAAAAAACATTGTTTTTTGATAACCTAAGTCCAATTGGTGTTGCACATATTTGCATATGTGGCTGTACCCTGGATAAAGAGTGATTCTCTCTCCCCTAGTTGCCAGTAGGTTCACCAGTAAAGGGTGGGCCTTGGAGAGCACCGCTGCCTCATCCCCATCTATGCCAGCTGAAAACTTTTGAGTGGCTTCACTCTCTGAAAGTAACCATGGCTGCTATGAGCTCATGAATGCAATAGCAAGTCTTATAGCCAGGTTCTAGTGCTGTGCCTGCCTGCCTTCCTGTGTGCACTCCCCATCATGCTGCTAATGGACTACACCTCTGAAACTGTAGGCAAACCCCAACTAAATGCTTTCATTTGTAAAAGTTGCCATGGTCATGGCATCTCTTCACAGCAATAGAAAAGTGAGTAAGATACCACCAACCATTCTCTGGAAAGAAGCAAACAATGAGAAAGACAAACCCAGGAATCAATTAGGTACAAATTTGTAGAGGGGGCCTTGAGAGAATTCTCCGAGACGCATTCCCCAACCACTCAGAGCTGTTGATTTTCTAGTGACTTTCTGTCTAACCCAAAAGAACCTAGGAACGAGAGCTGTTCCCACCATGATGAGATTGTCCCAGACAACTTAATAAAAACTCAACTCCTGCTGCAACATTAAACAATTGACTTCCACATGGGAGCCCCCATCAGCTGTGACAAATACATTATAAACTATTTCTTTTTTCATGAAAATGTGAAGAATGATAAAGATTAGCTGAAGAGATTTTCTCTAAAATACAGCCTTGTCTTCGAGCTTCACCACTCACGAGTGGAGACGCAGCTATGGGTGGGGAGACAAGAATGTACAAGATGGATTACACTCTCACTTCCAATTATAATGAGCTATTAATTACACAGCTTGGTGTTAGCTTGGATTATAAACCACTCATACAGAAAGAGAGCTATTTTTCTCATTCCAGCTGAGTTCCCCATGATCACTTTCCAGCAGGAGAAATGATGCCTCCTCTTAGAGTGTTTTACATCCCAATGGCTAAGAATGCAAGGCAAAGAAAAGCAACAGCACCTCCCAGAGATTGAAAACAACCTACTGGGTGGATAGTAGCTCCTGGGCTGCCCCCCAAGACTTTAGATTATCCTGGTTGACCTTGGTTTGAAGCTGGCATCTCAAATGTCTGCAGTTAACTACTGAACATGCTTGCTACCAACTGTAAGGATTCCACACACCATTTCACATGCTGATTTCAACTGGCCTAAGAATGGCCCACACTATATCTGAGTGGAAATTTGCTCTATATTTCCCACCTAATATACTCAAAGATTAAAGCCATGTGCTTTTCTGGCGTGAAGAGAGTGGGTCAATGATCTCAAGTTCCTGTATCTGAAGTGTGCCCAGCTTTTAGACTCAACTCTTGCCCTGTTACCATTTTAGTAAGTACATCCTGGAAGACCAAAGTCCAGTTTTAGCCAGAAGCTACCGGAGTTTTATTGCTATTGTTGTTACTGTTTGAGACAGTATCTCACATAGTTCAGGCTAGCCTGGAATAATCTTAAACTCACGATTCTCCTGTCTCTACTTCCTACTTACAGTCAGTCATGTGCCACAATGTCTGATTTTATGTGATGTTGGAGAAACCTGTAAAAAATAAAATCTAAAGGTTTATTTAAAAAATAAATGTATTTTGAGTTGTCTTAGGCTAGCTACAAATAAGCAGAATACACTAGGATCCTGGGAAGCCAGCTACTGCTGGGCACATGGCCTACCCTTAAATGGTTTATATACCCAGAGAGACTATATTGGAGAAAACTAATTTTCCTTTGCAAGTGAGTGTCAGTTGGAGATAGGTTCTTGGTTAGGATTGAGGACTTGTGTTTACCTCCCTCTCTCAATCCTAGAACACCTGTTAAGGTTTTTTGTTTGTTGTTTGGGAATCTTGAGGGGATTTTCAAGACAGGATTTTTCTATGTAACAGCCCTGGAACTTGGTTTGTAATCCAAGCTGGCCTCAAACTCACAGAGATTCACCTGCCTCTGTCTCCCAGTGCTGAGATCAAGGCATGTGCCACCATTGCTAGGGCCTGTTAAGTTTTAAAATAAACAGGATGTAAAAGAGGAGTGGAGAGACTCACCCAGGGATTTTCTTGGTTGGGAAAAGATATATTAGCAAGAGAGGGAGGCAATGATGCAAGGCTGTGTTAGAGTCGCGCCCCAAAACAGAGAGCTTCACTCCGATATCGGGTCACACAGAAGCTTATAAGCACGAGCTCTCGGGTCACCAGCAGGAGATGAGGCTAGTGACCTCGAGTCTAAGGCTCGCAGGCCTTTTCTAGGGCAGTTCTACCAGGGTGGGGGAACAGGGGTCTTCCAGGGTGAAGTCATCTGGTCGGGCCAGATGTCTGGGTGGGTAAAGGAATTCCGAGTTACGTTAGACATCAGGTATTTTAATCACAGGTTCGACCAGACCATTATGTCCTATCTGAGTTGATTACGGCTATCTGGGCTGGGTCACTCTGTTTCCTGGGACAGAGTTTTAGTTCCTTGCTCTCATGGGGGCGGTGCTCTGCTGAATACCTGAACTGAATGCCTGGGTCAAGCCCTAGAACCCAGGGTCCTTCAGCTGTGCCTTCCTTGTTCCTCAGCTAATGAGGATAGAAAGGAAGCAGCCTGCCTTATGTTCTCTGACTCAGTCTACCCCAGAGCTAATGCTTGGCTTTGTAAGGATGTGATGTAAACTGCCTTCCTTTCAAGTCTCTGAGTTTCTAATGTTCTCATTATGAAATGAGAGTCTGGGCTTCTGCTTGCATCAAACCCATGTGCATGCCAGGCGAGCAGACTGTGAACTGAACTTTCCAGTCCTACCCATGAAATTCTCTTAGGAAACTCAGCTTTAATTTCCCACGAAGATCTCAAGGCCTCTTGGAAGAGCCTGTCTCCAGTGAGACCTCTAGAAAATAGGCATCATATTCCATGCCTACAGCTTCTTCATTCCATAAACAGCATCATTGGGTCAAAGTCACAGAGGAATAAGGCAATAGGGAGCTAGTGACTATTTTTCTGGCTTTGTCTTCTCTTATCTATTGTTATCTGTTTGTTGTTCTTGGGTTTTCGGTTTGTTTTAGTTTTGGTTTTTCAAGACAGTGTTTCTCTGGGTAGCCCTGCTGTCCTGGAACTTGATTTGTATGTATGCCAGGCTAGCCTCACACTCACAGGAATTCTCCTGTCTCTGCCTCCCCAGTGCTAGGATTAAAGATATGGACCATTATAACCAGCTGTTGTTTGTTTTTGAGGCAGAGTCCTGATACTTAGCACAGGCTAGTCAGGAACTTACAGTCCTTCTGTTTTCCTTCTGACTTGCTAGAACAGCAGGCATGCACACCCGATTCAGCTATTTCCTTTAAAAGAAAATAATAATGTGTTTTCTTTGTGTGTATGGTATGCCTGCCCATGTTTATTCTTCTTAGAATGTGTACATGTTGGAATGTGCATGCACATGTATATAGAGGCCTGAGGTTGATACCAGAAATCTCACTTCTTGATTCTTTCATTTTATTTTTTGAGTCAAAATCTACTAGTCAAACCCAGAGCTGGTCTTGATATATCATCATTTAAAAAACCTATATTTAAAAAATTAAAACCCCCTCCCATACTTCATCACCTCAATAACAAGGGTGCCCCTGTGAGTTCCAATTCCTAGACAAGAAGTGTAATTTATAGCAAGACAGCCCCACCACACACACATACACACCCTGGTGATATTTCTCCTTTTTGGGTAATGCCATTTATAACACAGTAAAAAGGCTGCATAGAATCTAATTTTATAAGCACACAATTGCCTAATTAAGGAAGCTGCTATTTCTGACCATGTGCATTGTTTGAAATCTCCTACCATTGTAGTTGATGTCGTGACGGTGCCATCTTCCACATAAATCTCTTTAATCATCTCTGATTGCACCCCTTGGGTAAATCTCTACAAGTGAAATGATTAGGCAGAAGACAATTCAGTTTTTAGGCCTCTGAGGATGGGTGTTTTGAGTTGTACATATATATGCTTAAGTTTTTATTACCTTCATTATTTATTTTGCTGTTTATGCTGCACATTTAAAACCCATTGTTTATAATTTTATAAATATCAGTTAAATAGCTTTGGAAGCTGAGATAAATTCTGTATTATACATTCTGGTCATAGTCATTAAACATGAATTTATACATAATATTTAAGTATTCATCTATTTTCTATCTATACTTTATATGTTGTAGTGGGATTCAGGTGATAGTTGGGGAAGCCTAGAGACATATCTCTGGGGGAGTACCATGATCTGGAATGGGGTCTGACCAGACCCCATTGATATGCCTCTAAACTTTCCCAACTAACACCTGAATCCCACTACAATATGTACATTGTATTCATGCAATCATACTGGCAGCAGCAACATGTCAGTGGTACAGTGTTATTAAGAGAGTCACTATCTTGTGCTCTGAAGAATGGTTTACCCCAAATTAAAAATTACAGCCCATGTGGCATGGGAGCTGGTGATGTTAACATGTTTTCACCCCAGTATTGTTTTGAGTCACCAGAGTTCTGCCCATCTGTTGTGAAAGCCATGGGGACAAATCCATCTGTGATGTCCCTTCTTGTTCCACAGGGCAGAAAATGAATGTTTTAGCTTAGTCTGTTAGGATTAAGGATGGCATGTTGCCTGCTGTTCACAAGTCCCCATCCCCATGACCTCTAGGATTTTATTCAGTATTCCATCTACATAAAACGGCAGAAAATTCTGGATCTTGTGTTACCGGGTTTATAAGTATCCAGGGTCTGGCTGACACATAAAAAGACAATATTAACCCAACTAAGAAATCTGAGCTGAATTGAACTGTGATCCCCAAAGATGCATGTCCCAAACTTCAGTGCAAAGTGATGTTTACAAAGGACATATCTACAAGTAATGTAGTTGGCATCATGCTGGAGCAAGGTGGATTCCAACACGGGTCCTTGTCAGATAGATGGATGGTCAAGGCAGGGACATACACAAATGTCAGGGATAGATAATTGAGCCATAAGCCAGGGATTGCCTGGTGCCATTAGGACCTGGCTGAGATTGGAGTATCCTCCTTGAGACCCCAGGATGGAACATAGCCCTGCCTGCATCTTCATCCCAGGCTGTGGTGCTAGGACTGTGAACAGATATTGTCTGTTGTTTGAAGTCACCAGAAATGTCATGGTTGTCTTGGGGATGAATTAAGTGGAAAGACTTCCATCCAGGACTCATATGGCTCTCTTTTCTACCCCACGATCTCCCCATAGGGGTTTCCTAGCACAGATGGACCTGCCTTTCTTTCCTGTGCTTTCTGAGTGGGTCTCGTTGGTGGGGGCCCGGCGGGAAAACAGGATGAAGAATGAGAGGGAGAATCTCTCCATGGAGCTGCCAAAGGACTTGCGTGTGGGAATGGACACACACACACACACACACACACACACACACAACCAAAAAGCTACAGATCCCTGCCCATAGCTCCCCTCTAGGCAATCCACATCTCTGCCATGCCTTTGGGTTTGTGGAAGGCACATGTTTCCCCAGCACTAGCCCTAGACACATGCAACTGTCTGTGACTTTCCTATCTGCAGCCATATCTATGTAAGAAATCTTTTTAGAACACCCTCCTTAGTGTTGATGGGCCATTTGTTCCCGTGAGGCCATGACTGACAGGCATTTGGAGATGATGAGTGACAGTTACATGAACACAGTGTTGTATTGTTCCATTTGCTATTAGCTATGCTCAGATGTTTCTATGACAAAGAGCTAGAAAAAATTACATGAAAACAGAATTTTTTACTCTGGAAACAGAAAGGTTATAGCAGCCATAGAAATATACTTATTAAATCACCTATCTATGAGAACATCCTAGCCATTACTGTTCTCTGCCCTAATGACTGCAAGATGGCTGCTGGAGTGCCAGCTATCACACCTGAATTTTGCATGGCAAGAAGGAATGGCTCTAGTCTCTCCTAGTGTCATTCTAAGGGATTCTATTTGAAACCACTTAGCCACACCCCACAGACTCAGACTGGAGATACACAGCATTGCCATTTAGGCGCATTGCCTCCCTGAGCAAAGAAACACTTCCATTGACAAAGAAGGAGTCAGTAGGTTCTTGACATCCATGTGCAATTAGCATTCTTCACTCATGACCAAGAACTCCTTCTTGAAGGTCTCAGACCACATGAGGTCAAAACACAAAGGTTTAATCAAGGCTGAGAAAGGTGTATGAGGTTGCTTAGTTGCTAGCCAGGACATAGCCTGGGTCAAAGGTCAGGACACAGCATAGAGAGACCTGGTGTGGCTCATCAAACTCCATGCTTGATGGGATACATGTGGAGAGCTATCACCTGTGACCTGTTTGTGCTATACTACAACTCTCATGGCCTAGCTAGTCCCAACTGAGTTCCTACCAACTATATCCAACTTTGGAATTTCCACATCACATTGTCATCTACAAAACTTATTCTCAAGAATCACACAGTCAAATAACAAGAGGAAAAACAAAAACCTCAAGATATTTGGTTGGACATACTGATTGGCTTCTTGTACCACAATTCAGCCCAAAAATGTCTTAAACAGCAAAGATAAATTATTTTAAAGATAAGATGGTGGTGTAGTGTGTAACCAAAGCATAAGACTGGAAGAAACTGCCAGATTAAAAAAGGAAAACCTATCTATCTATCTATCTATCTATCTATCTATCTATCTATCTATCTACCTATCTATCTACCTACCTACCTATCTATCTTGAGATAGGGTCTCAGGATGCTTACTATGTAACCCTGACTATTCTGGAATTTATTATGTATAGACCAGGCTGGTCTGTCTCTGACTCTTAGGTCCTAAGATTAAAGGGCTCTCTCTCTCGCTCTCTCTCTCTCTCTCTCTCTCTCTCTCTCTCTCTCTCTCTCTCTCCTTCCCTCTCTTGACTACTTGTAAATCACATATGAGGTCTTAGCTACTGCTCCAGTACCGAGTCTACATGGTGCCATGATGGTTATGAACAAACCCTCAGCAACTATAGCCCTAATAACCTCTCTATATAAGTTGGTGTCCTCACAGCAATAGAGGAGTGACCAAGACAGGGAATTTTGTGTCTTGAACCTATATTTGAATTTGGTGAATTTGTCACAGGCTTCCTTATTCATGTGTGAGGTAAAAGAAACCTTTAATAATTTCATTTGCATAGCAATGTTGGTAACTCTTGGAATGTTTTAAAGATTTATGTTTTTTTATTTATGTCCCTCTATGTGTATACATGATGAGTACAAGTGCCCTGGAGGCCAGAGGAGGGTGGCAGGTACTCTGGACCTGGAGTTAAACAAGGTTGTCAACCAACTTATGTTGAGTGCTGGGAACCAAACTGGAGTCCTGTGTAAAAAGAGTACACATTCTTAACCACAAAGCCATCTCCTCCAGTCCCAACATTTGGATTTTTTATGTGCAACATACTGTTCACCCTTTGGATTAGGGGCAGTAGGAACAAATAGCCCATCTTGGCAGTGGGGCAACAGGTCCAGAGGACACATCGTGCCTAGTCTCCATGTGCAAGAATATCATGTGTGAAGATGGTTAAAAAAAAAAAAAAGCAGGACAGAAATGTGGAATCCTGCCTTTTATCTGTATATGGGAACTCAAGAATCCGCTTTTGCTGTAAAAAAAAAAAAATTCTGTAATGCAAATTCAGAAAGGTTTTTTTTTTCATTTACAAAATTGTCAGATTATTTTTTAAATTGCTTTAAGCAAGGACAATTTGAAGGTTGTATGTCTGAGTGAATTTCTTCAGCTACCTTTTCATGTGTAAGAAATAGAAAACCCTTTGTCTTGAAATGTACACACACACACACACACACACACACACATACACATACACACACGTCTCTCTTCTCTCCTGTTTGACAATTGAAACACAGATATGCCTGAGGCCTTTCAGTCAGTTTGTGAGACATAGTCAGACCTTGAATTTTGAGGCCAAAACCTTTCTTCCCTAAAGCCCTTCTTTGCAATTCAGACTGTAGCGTTTAGAATATCTACTCTTTGTGCTAACATTCAAAAGTCTCTTCTCAAGTCCAAAGTCAAGAACCCAACTCCAGGGGCTGGAGAGACAGTTCAGTTCAGTGATTAAGAGCATATTCTGCTTTTGCAAAAGACCAGAGTTCAATTCTCAGCACCCACATTGGGAGCACACAACCACCTGGAACTGCAGATCTAGGAAATCTCACACCTTCTTCTTGACGTAATGGTCAATGCACACTCGTGCACATGTCTACACACATATACATAAATAAAAATAATAAAATTAACTTTAAAAATAGAAATTGACTCTGGTATCAGAGTGGGTACTACCTGTTTCAGCTCGCAACTGCCAAAAACTTCTGACTTTGAATTTCTCACAGTGAACCACATTCAGGTGTGAGGGTACACATATACAAAAAGTACCCAAGTTAATGTTGATGTATTATCTTGCACTCAAAAGTAAACCTTTGTTTGCACAGACACAGTAACACAGTATGATAGTCTATGAGGTCTGTCCAGAGAAGAATTCTAGTCTTATAGTTAACACTCACTTGTCAAAATCCCTGCCATGATATTGTTAACAGGCGATAGTCCTTATACCATGAATGTATGTGTATTCCCCAGGTGCCATAAGAGGGCATTAGATTCCCTACAGCTGAAGTTACAAGTGGTTGTAAGCTGCTGGACATGGGTGTTGGGGACTGAACTCAGTTCTTCTATAAGAGCAGTACATGATCTTCACTAAGGCAGCTCCCCAGCCCCATGCATCTCATTAAAAAAAAAAAAAACAAAAACAAAACCAAAAAACTTTTTTAGATCTATGTTATGTGTATGGGTGTTTTCCCTGCCTGTATATCTATACCCTAGGAGGTCAGAAGATATCCAGTCTCTTGGAATTACAGTTGCAGACAGTTGTGAACCACCATGTAAGTGCTGGGAACCAAAGCTAGGTCCTCTGCAAGAGCAGCCTGTGCTCTTAACTGCTGAGCTATCTCCCATGCATCTCAATTTTCAATGTATAACTTTAATGACTAGACAGTGGCTGGTAGATCTCTTGGAAATGATCTCAATGTCCCAGAACCCTCCAACATATACAACAAAGCACTAACAAGTACTCCACACTGCTATGAGGCCATTCAGAGGGAGCTTGTGTCTGTGTGTAATCAATACATCTCATTTTACTGTTTCCTATGGCTGTGTTTCACTAAAGCAAAGGGACATTTTGTACCACGAAAAGTCACATTCTTTCTTATACTGAGTTTTTAATTTAGGAATGGCCAAGTTTGAGGTCCTGATCAATAGGATGCGCTGGCAGAGAACTTCAACTATAAATAATCATCTGATGGAGAAAAGGTGAGTGGTGACCTTAAAGGCTAAATTAAAGTCCAGCAAAAACTGTTTTTGACATTAAAAGTTATTCAGTGATTATACAAAGCAGGCTGCCTACAGCCACAGCCAGGATCTCAGTTCACTATTTCTCAATGGCTGCTACTACAACAGGACCACACTATGCATGTACCCCCTTCTTCTTCCTCAGTTACAGATTCCAACTTTTCCACTGGACCTAGGAGTTTGTATATCCCAGCTTCCCTTACAGCTATATGTGGCTATGGGATATGACTCAAAGTAAGAATTATCTTGAAGAAAATGATAGGTATTTTTGTTCTTGCCTAGAATTCAGACATAATGGACAAACATAGCATCTTCCTACCATGAGCTAGTAATGGCCACCTCTCCCTTGATGAGGGGGAGAAAAAGAAAAATGGAAGTGTGGGTCCTCAGCCCATGGAAGAATGTATCCTCCAAGTGAGTCTTGTTATTTGAGAGGGAATGAATTAATTTCCCTACTGTTTAAACCACTTTGTGACAGGGTTCACCTGGGGGGTTATTAAGGAGGGAGACAAGAGTTGAGGAGAGAAGAGAAAGGAGAGGGAGGGAGGGAGGGAGGGAGAGAGGGAGGATGGGAGGGAGGGATTGAAAAGGAGAGGCACAAAGGTCTGCCTGCCTATCAGAGGAAATGGGTGGAGTTTGCTTTTAAAGGAGGTCCTAGAAGATGTATATAGAGACCTATGTAGCCACACAGTACATGTTCCTAGATAACATGACATAGGGCCATCAGATTCTGGGCACTGGCTAGTCATTTGACTGAAATGCCACCAGGACCTAAAGAACAGTCAGTACTATTCACCACTGAGCCATCTTTCCAGACCCTGTATTATTTCTTCGAAATAGTATCTCTGAGAGCCTGGAGTCAGTGTGTTGCCCAGTAAGGCCCTAGTGATTCTCCTGTCTAGGATCCCTAGAACTTCATTTATAAACCCATATAGCTATTAAATAGCAATTTCCTCTGAGTTGAAACATTCTATCTGAGAGAGAGGCTCTTAAAACTCAAGAAGTAAACAACTCACAAGTCTCAAGTAGACTCTGAAACTAAACAGACATGAAAAGCTTCTCCTTCCCTAAGATTATAGCTAGGATCTAGACTCAGGTCCTCAGGCTCACTTAGTAAGTGTTCTTATATACTAGGCCATCTCCCAGGCCCTATTTTTATTTGCCTGTTGTCAAACAGTGTCCCCAGAGTCCTCTTCAATATCCCTGTTAAGTTGGCCCTCTGGTGAGTGTTTAAAATGTTTAACATTTCAAATATCACCACAGGGGCTGGAGAGATGGCTCAGCAGTTAAGATACTTACTGCTCTTGCAGAGGACTTAGGTTCTGTTCCCAGTACCCACATTAGGCATGTCACAGTCATCTGAAACTCCAATTCCAAGGACTCTGATGTCCCCTACTGGCCTCTGCGAGCTTATGAACACACATGAACCCATGCAGGCTCATACATCTACACATATGTAAAAGTAAATCTAAATAAGTAAATAATGTATTGTTTGGACTATAAAGTAGAATTGTGAATGTTGGTGAAGAGACAGGAAGTGCTGGGTTTGACATAATGGAGGTTGGGGAGTACTGCCATTAAATGAGAACCATCCACATTGGCCTTATGTGGACAACCCAGCTGATGGCACTTTCTGGAGTGGCTGTGGAACCTAGAAGTTAGAGTCCTGGCCAATGATGGGGGTCACTAGAAGCATGCCTTGGAAGATATTGGTCTGGCATAGCTTCCTAGCCACACAGTCACCACAGCCTCCATGGTGGACTGAACAGGTTGCCAGATGAGTCAAAGGAAACCTGACCTCACTTCAGTTGCTTCTGTTAGGGGTTATGTCATGGTGACTAGAAAGAGTGGGTATAGAAAGTTAACTGTACCCCAGTCTGTATGGAGCTGACGTAATGAACTGTCATGAGTAAGGAGAAGCAATAATAAGGCTGGCAAGAACCAGGCTGTACCAAGGTACCTATGGATTGCTCAAACATTTGCAAACCTCCCTCCTGGGCCTTCAAGGTGAGCCTATCTCTCACACAGAGGCCTGCAACAGCCCATCCCACACACCCACTTGAAAAAACAGCTACTCTTCTGAGGAGGTGGCATCTTAAAGAGATAGGGTCTACTCTGTGACCCCAAGGTCATTATCAGCTTTGAGTGGGGTTCTAGGACCACTGCTTCTCCTTTCTCATTTCCCAGCTGTGAAAGGAACAGTTTTGCATTGCCAATCATTCCTGTCAAGATGCTTTTTTGCCACCGGCCTGGAGCCAAGCAGATGTAGACTAGAAACTCCAACCTGTGAGACTGCATAAGCCTCTCCTCTTTATTCGTTACTACGGTGTCTGTTATGGAAAGAGAAAACTATCACACTTTTTAAGTCCATGTCAAACCCCTCTGATCAGACACTTGCGTATCATATTTGGTTTCTTGGAGACCACAAGAGGTGCTCTGGGACAAATAAACAGCAGCTGTTTCTGTATGGCTGATGGTGACACACTTTATTCATTAAGAACCCTCCATTCCCCAATGTGCACACTGCAGAAAAAGTAACTTAGTGATGCTGGTATGATGGGGGGTCAGGCAGTGATGTCATCATCAGGAAAAGTAGAGGCATGCATTTGAGAGCATCCCCCTTTGTAAACAATGACACCTGACCTATGCAGATCTCTCCTGAGTTGGGTTTGAACTCTGAGCTCAGAGGAACTGCTCTCAGGATGCAAGCTTCATTGAATCCCTCCTCGCCTTGTGCCCAGAGAGGTAAGACCCCCCCAGCTCAAGCCAGGGGCCAAGGAAATGGGCACATTGTTCAGCGGGCCTCCAGATGATAGGCTCTCAAGGACCATGGGATTGCTGCTCTCTCAGATGGAGCCTGCATGAAAGTGCCTATGCTGGAACTGAGGTACGGAAATGGAAAGCTAAATGATACCCTATGAATGATGCTCTATACCCTGAAGCACTAGCTTACAAAGTTTACTTCCGTCTGCCTACTTCTCTTACAATGAGGTATTGCTGCTAGCCTTTCTCTCTATCCTTCCTTCCTTCCTTCCTTCCTCTTCCTTCCTTTTCATAGAAAAGCAAAAGGCCCAGAATGTGCCTTTAGAGTTGGGACAAGGAAAATACTGAGAGCTGAGTCCTCCCCAGTTCCCTCCAGAGCCTGACACTTTCTTTGCATGTATGGCTCTTGTTGCATTTTCCTGTTCTTCTCTTCCCAGCTGTTTGCTTTAGCACAGGTGACCATGTCCTGCTTACAGTAGCACAGCCTTGTTGGAATCTAGCAAAAGGGTACTAGAAGCATGGTGTTCTGGTGCGGGGAGATCCCACTGAAAGACCTGCAGGCTGACCTCCTTATAGCCTCCTGAGCTCCCCATACTCCAGTGACCTCCTGTCAGAGCCTTGGGTCCCAGCACTGTCTGGAGTCTTGCGACTTAGTCTACACTTGCCTTCAATTCCCTAGGAGTAAGAAGGGAAACCGCCCACACTGAATTCAAGGTCCCAGCTTCCATCATGGGGGCTATTCAACCATCTTCCAGGATCCCTGTGACATGATACAGGTGGGCTGGATCTGCAGGACAATATGGCTCCTTTTGGAAAGCATCTCTCAGATGTACCAGTGAGGAGTGACATGTTCAGACACAATCCATTCATAGCCTTTCCGGGGCTTATTAGCATGCTAGCCACAGCCTGGGCCCCTACATGCCCATCAGGACCCCATGATGGGCTGCAGGTCAAGATTTTATCCAAACTGCTGCCAGTTCCACTCAGTTGACAGTCTTGGCCTTTTTGTGTCTTCTTTGTGAACTGGCAACAATAGGCAAAGGTCACTTTGAAGGCAGGAGAATGGTCTGCATGTGGTTGCTTAAAAAATAACCTCCGTAAATTATAAAAGCAGTTTTTGGAACACTGCCCAGAGGTCCCTGAGATGCACCTCCATCACCTACATTGAATTGCAAACACATCTGGGACTGAGCCCTAAGCACTTTCAGGAATGAGCTATAAGCCCATCCAGAACTGAGCTGTAAGTACTTTTGGAACTGTGTCTTTCTGACAGAAGAATTGGGAGTGGATATGTTCCTTGGGATTCTAGGATTTCAGTGGTCCAGGACTAGGTCTTATCTTTTGGCATCTACCCAGAGCTGAGCATCGATGATTGTTGGGGCAGATGTGGTAAACACATACTTCCACCATTTAATCCTCCAGGCCTGCCTCCAGCTTCCTGATGAGGCGGTGGTAGGTGTCTCTTTCCACCTGCCAGGAATGGTGTGTCCTCACATACTCCCTTCCGTTGGTCACGATTTCCTTCTCCAGTGCAGGATCGCTAACCAGTCTCTTTGCCAACTGAATAAACTCCTGAAAGACAGGAAGTGGGTGAGAAACACATACAACTGATGAGGGGAACTCAAGCCTATGAACACCTATGTCTGCACCAGTTCCTGATCATCCATGCTAGCCCACCCTCTACATCTGACTCACATCTTAGAGAAATAATATTTTCCAGTCTGGGATCAGAGTAGTGCAGGCATTGGGACTAAGAAACACTCTGTATGTCAAGCTGGAGGGATGGCTCAGTAGGTAAAGATGCTTGCCAACCTGAGTTCAATCCCCAGGACCCACACAGTGGAAAGAGAGAACTGACTCCCATGCATTGTCATTCGGCCTCCATGTGTATGCTGTGACATGTTAACACCCACACCCATACACACACAAATAAAATATTAAGTGTGTGTGGACACAGACACAAATATATGTGTGTATACAGAGACACACACATGTCCATATGCCATACCCACAACCATAGGCTCACCCTGTTCTTGCAGTTTTGCAGTGACCAGTAACTACAAGAAGTAGCATGCATGCAAACACAGACACACACACACACACACACACACACACAAATTTGTGCCCATAAATACCTGCTGTGAATGCTTAGGGAAAACACTAGATCTGTCAATCTCTCTCCAGTTTTCCCTAGTCCAAAAAGAATCATTGAGTCTATTTCTACAATGGGCAGTGATTACACAGAAACTCACCCATGGTCAGAGGTGCTGAGGATAAGTGACTCAGCCTTAGACGGGATGTGTTTATTATACCCCCAGGCTCAGGGAACGCTGTATGGGGTGTTAAAATTGTAAGAGCTGGAGGAAGAGGTATAGTGCAGTGGAATGCTACAGCTGTGGTCCACCTGCACAAGACTGGGCCTGTTGATATTCTGGCAAGGCATGGGGAGGGTCTCACCAGGCCTTACTCTTTCCTGAGAATCTATAGCCAGGCCATTGTTAACAGGAGATAAAGAGTGTCCTCGTTAGATTTTTTTTATCAATTTGACATCTGGTTCACCAGAAGAGATGGCCTTCAATTGAGAAAATGCCTTCATTGGCCTGTAGGCAAGTCTGTGAAGTATCTTTTAAAAATCATCACTGCTCAATGTAAGAGAGTCCAGGCCACTGTTGGTGGTGCCAGCCCTGAGCAGGTGGACCTGGGTGCTGTAAGAAAGCAGGCTGAGAAAGCCTTGAGGAACAGGCCAGTAAGCAGCTTCCATCCATGGTCTCCCTTTCAGTTCCTGCTTCTAGGTTCCTACCCTGCTTGAGTTCCTGGCTTCCCCCAGTGTAGCAAGATGTTTCTGTCCCAAGATCTGGACCAGCAGTCCCAAATAATCACACAAAGTCTTATATTAATTACATGCTGTTTGCCTTAAAGCTCAGGTATATTACTTGCTAAGTCTTACTCTTAAACAAACCCATGATTAGCCAGGTGGCTTAGTACCTTTTCTCAGAGGAGTATTCTCATCCCTCTTCCTCTGTGTCTCCCTGACATCTCTGCTCTGCTCTTTCTCTTCCCAGAGTCGTCTTAGTCTGGTAGCCCCGCCCATACTTCCTGTCTGCCTTATGGCCAATCAGTGTTTTATGAAACCAATAGGAGTGTACAAGAGCATAATCCCATAGCACCCCAGTGGCAGACTAGGTTCAGGATTTACAAACTACATCAGTCTTTTTTTTCCCCCAAGTTGCTTTTAGTTCATGGTGTTTTATCACAGCAATAAAAGTGAATGTAAAAGAGATATTGTCTTCAGTAGTGTGGCTACTGGTAAAGAACCCAGGTGCATGAAAATAACTACTAAGTCACACAGAGGAAAGACAAGAAAGAAGGAGAAAGGAAGCTCATTATTAATGGAATCAAATGGGAATGAGAGAGAGACAAGGTGGCTAAGTGGGGAGTATGGTCCAAATACATTAATTATATATAATTAATATATGCTAATGAAAGAACTTTAAAAGAAAATCCCATCTCCTTTCTTTGCAGTGACCCAGGAATCATGATTTTTCCCTCTTTTTATGGCCACATCCTCATACACTGGGCACAGAGAATCTCTTCATATAGGGGCAGCACTTGGTTCAGAAGGATGCTCTGAGATTTGGGATCTTATCTCTGTTTGAGTCCTGCACTACTTCACTCCAGTGTGTGGTTTCCAACATGCTAGTTACCACCTCTGAGCTCACACTGATCACCTATAAAAGTCCTGGCTTTTTGTGTTCTTGTTTCAGCTCCTGGAACTTCCCTTCAGACCATGTGTGCATTATTAATTGATGCATTCAGAGGCTCTTGCTGACCAGTCCTTCATTTTAAAGGCTTTCATAATTAGCAAATTAAGATGTGTTCTCATATCAAAGCTTGTTTAGGGAGAAGAAGGGCACACGTTATTTATTATGCTTGCATGTAGTTCTCAAGAGTGCTGAGGCAGGAGGCCTGGGATGAGTTCACAAACTTCCCTTCCTGAAATAGACAAGGAGACTTGCAGATGGGGCTCAACTCTCTGCCACAGAAGTGACAGCAATTGCCACAGAGTCTCAAGCTCACAGAGCTGGGGCAATGGCCCAGTCAGGAAAGTGCTTACCTTTTAAACATGAGGACCTGAGTTCCATCCCCAGCACCCATGGTGAAGAGCTTCCATGTGGTGGCACACATTTGTAGTCTTGGTGCCAGGGAGGCAGAGACAGGTGGATTCCTGAGGCTCACTGGTCAGCCAGCCTACCTTACTTGTAAATTCTAAGCCGGTGAGAGACCCTGTCATAACAGCAACAACAACAAAAGCAACTGGGTGCAGTATTTGGGGAACAGCAGGGGATGTTATTCTCTGGCTTCCACATGGACCCCACCATCTGCATGCATACTTGTATCCACAACACACACGCTAAGACTCGCATGCAGGAATTCATACACACTTAATTACATTTATTCTCTTACTCCCTGAGCTCAAGTAAATTCCATCCAGGAGACAGTGCCTGAGTCTTTACTGCCAAGAAGGAGCGTCCACATATTCTCAAAATTATTGTTAATTAAATGTTGAATGCCTTTTATAGCTGATAATATAAATAGCAACATTTATGTGGGTGGGATTTTATTTTTATGCATTATGTATACATTTTCTAGTAAATTGGTGTTCTTTTCACCATAAAAACATAACATATTTATTTTCACTGGGTGGCGGAACAGCATTTTTATTAAAATTATTTGAGGGGCTTGGCGTTCAGGAATATTACTTTACGATGCTGGCCATATCTGTGATTTATCTGATATGGAGGATTGGGCTGAAGCCGGGGCAGTTGCTTACTAATGCTGCAAAATGCAGGGCAGTTGTAGAGCAAAATGCTGAATGATGAAGGGGAGATAGGCTCTGATTAAACATCCCTTTATTTGTTTATTTAGCTATTTATTTCCTCAGCAATGACATCTTGGAAAAGAGGCTTGAGGCAAGAAAGATCATAGCTAGATGCACCTTTACGACTGAATTAATGAGAACTAGGGAAAGAGGAAGAAAGAAAGAAAGAAAGATAAATAGATAGATAGATAGATAGATAGATAGATAGATACATACATACATACATACATACATACATACATACTAGCCAGGATATTGTCCCTGTGAGTGGATGAGCTACCTGCCATTCAGGATTTGTTCTTGGTCAAGGACTATGTGCTAATTTGGCTGCCACATGCCCTCCATCTCTCATGCAAGGGTCTTTGCGTTGCAGTTCTGTCATTCCTCACTGGAGTCAAGTCCTATTTCCCCCTCCCCGTAACTGCAAGTGGACATGCCTGGGATCTTGCTCTCCGCAGCATGGTGCGTCAGAAGTGACGCTGTTTTGACTTGCAGGCAAAGCTTTGAAGAAGGACGATGCTTTAGTAGATGTTACAAGTAAAATGTAACATTAGCTTCTACTCTGCTCTCTCAAATCTCCTTGAAAAATGACACAGAAAGTTGCTTGGGGCAGCCTCACTGAGGATGAGACGCCAAGGACAGAAATGCAATGCCACTTCAAGAGGAACACCAGGCTGGACTGCCCCGCTCCCTGCTCAGCTATAGAACAAGTAAACTCACTGGGCTGGCAACTGGCCCCAGCTGGATCAGCAGAAGTGCCTCCTTGGGACCCAGATGCTTAATTGGCTATGAACACTCCAGCCTGCTGCCCAGAACTTACGCTCTCCTTCCTCTCAGATGAAATAACTAGCTTTTAATCTAATGTAGTCCAGGGAGAAGCCCAGAACCCAGGATTGCCCTATCTGTCCACTATGACTATAGCGCTATGGCAAGCATATTAAGGGTGAGCCCAGCCGCTTCCCTTTACTCAAGGACAGAGAAACCCTGAGAGTCACTCCCAACCAGCAGAAGCTGGCAAAGGTCAGGAGCTAGGATGCTTTTGATTAGTCCATACTCCATGGCCTCCCATGAGTCCAGGCTATGTGTGCAACATTAGACTGCATATTTGAAACCTACCAGAGGCTACCATCGCAAACAGACCAAGTCAGGGCAGAGGCTGATTTGCAGTCAGTCAGCCTGGAACAATCCTAGGCTCCCCATAGCTGTCACCCCAGAGCACACTGGGGTGCTGACCTGAACAGGCCAAGTGGCTTTGAGGGAGGTGCTTTCTCTAGGACCAAGGATGCACTTTTGAAAGCCACTAGCAGACATCAGTAAAAGGCAGAGAAGGTGCCCACACTAAGACAATTAAAATAAAAACCATGTATAGACATTCAGTTCTTCAGAGAGCTCAGAAGTGAGTGATCATGGATGCTTACAAATCAACTTTGGGGAAACCATGTGCCTCCCATCCTCAGGGAGTAGCCAATAGTGCGCTCGCAGTAAATCACTCAGAAACACAAAGGATATAGCCACAGAACCAAAAGGAAGGTACAGAGCAGAGCTGCCACCACGGTTGCAGGCATGCAAAGCCTGGCTCGGATACCTGCACAGAGTTGTTTGTTTGTTTCTTAAGTGGTACAAACAAGCACTGTTTGTCTCAGATAAGTAACTGTTTGCAGTTTTCTTTCTTTTCCAGTTATTTTCTATTGTTGGTGGACATTGTATCCTTTCTTTCTTGGAAAAAATATTTTAAATTGATTCTTTGAAAATTCCATATGTATACAAAGTATCTCAATCCTATCTATCGTCTCACTCTGGCTCTCTAACAGTTCCCCAACATGTCTTTCCAGCTTCAACTCCCTTTTTTTAAAAAAAATAAATTAACTTGCTGAAATTAGTAGCACATGATTTGGGATCATCCATTGGACTATGAGCAACCTACCAGTAGCCACATGCTCACAAGAAGAATGATCCTCCCTCCCCCATAACCATTAACTGTCAAGAGACTCTCAGCTAAAGCCTGCAGCCTTGGAAAACCCCTACTCTATCTATGCTGGAGTTTTGATTGGCTTGATTTGATTGGGTGGGTCCTATGCAGGTGATCACGTGAGGTGGCCTGAAATGTCCTCTACATCATCTTAGACATTTGAACACACTTGGTTCCCAGTTGGTGATGCTCTTTGAGGAGGTTTAGGTGATGCAGCCTTGCTGGAGAAAGCAGATTACTGGGGATAAGCTTGGAGATAAAAGGACTCCACTACTAATGTGTTCTCTGCTTCATCATTACAGCCAAGGATGTGAGCTCTCAGCTTCCTGTGCCTGCTCTGTGCACTATGCTGTCCACACCACTGTGGACTCTCTTTAGAACTATGAGTCAGAAATAAAATAAAATAACCCCTTTCTTATACAAGTTGCTTTGGTCATGGTATTTTATCACAGCAACAGGAAAGTAACTAAGACACATATCCCTTGTGAGTCTGTGGGTGCAACAACCATGTCCTGTCCATGTCCTCCTCCTCAGCTTCTGAGCCTGCCCTCCAGAAACTTGGGGCTGATGGGGAGGCAGCTGGCTCATTTACAGATGATTAAAAGAAAAAAACTAAAACTGCAGATCTGGTGCTAGGATGGGAACCCAGTGGTTATCTGGACCAAGAAGAATTCTGCAACAAAGGAGCTAGCCTGGGAATAGCATTCTACTCAGAGACCAGCCCCTGTAGGCTACAACCAGTGGGTCTGGGCAGAGGAGGGCATGGTGGGCACTGCACTGGGCATCCAACCTGGCTTAGCACATGCATCACTCTCTATATGTGATGAGAAGCACAGAGGATTCTCAGACATGGTAGATGGAACTGAATTTTTATTATTTCCAACAGGTTCCTTTGGCTGCCCAGGACCAGAAAAGGTGCTGCAATGGAGGTGGGTGCTGAAATAAGTAAACCAGGTAGGTCCAGGTGTTACCTGGCAGAGATGGATACAGGGTCCAGCTCTGTCTTGGAGGCAAAGCCCATGGGAAATGAAGAGGGTGAGAAATGCAAGCAGAGGTAACAGGAAGATGACGGAGCTTGCTTTCAGCTCCCACCTTCCTTCCCCTCAAGCATTACCCTGCCTGTGACAGCTCAAGGGTGTCCTCCAAGAGACACCCAGACACCAGATGACATTCAGGGTACTCACCTGCCAGCACCTTTTTTACACTCAACTCCCACAGAGCAGCACTGTTCTGCCCCTATTCAGAGACACCATTATATCTGCTACACACCTGGGTACCAAAGCTGTCCACCCACCTCTGTGCCTGGTGAGGGATCTTGCAGTGAGATTGGGTGAGACCTCATAGGGCACAGGCAGAATGAAAGAGTATAGAAAGGAAGGAAAGAGAACCCTTCTTTTCAACTCCTCTGAACCACACCTGGCCCCTTCCCCAGGTTGCAGGTTCATGGCCAATTCATCTTTGTTTTGGCGACAATACGGAGTCAAGCTTTACATATCAGCAGAGGTAACTGCAGAAGCTGGGAGGGTAGGGATACCATGGAGCTCACTGGGGAATCCAGGCATAGTCTCTTCCCTCATGTTTTGGGAGATTTGTTGACTAGCAGAATTTTCCTAATGTTGCCCTCAATGCACTGATAGCTAGGCCCATGCTGAGCCCAGGTGATGCTGAGGTTCAGACCTGAACTAACCCCAGGTGTAGCTTCCATTTTTCGTGAGGCATGAGCCCCATCTGGTGGCTCTTTTCATTCAGCCACATTCATCAAGTCCAGACTCTATGGGCCGCTAGGGGTGTCCCATCCACCAGCCTGTGCCATCGATCTCTAGAAAAGGGCAAGAGTAGACCTCAGACAGGAAAGGTCATTTCTCCTGATGATTCGGGATAAGTTAAAACTGAGAGAATCCACTGTGGGAGCCAGCTAGGTGGGAAAGTGCCAGAATTTCTCTCAAAAGAGGGAGGGAGGAAGAAGAAAATGAAGGGACAGAGGAAGGAAGGGAGGTCAGACAGAGTCACAGAGATAGAGGAAGGTGAGCAACTATCAGCATCTGCTCCGAGTAGAGTGTGCGTAGGTGTGTGCGTGCGTGCACTTGTGCATCTTTCGCTGGGCTGGACTCTTTGCAGGACCTCAGTCCCTGGGGCACAGACTCACTCAAACACTCAACTCTCCCATGGTAGGTGTGACCATCTGGACTCACAGAGCTAACTCTGCATGGTGCCTGTGCACCACATAAAGAGGCTGAGCTGAACCACTGACAAAACCAGCCAAGGCTCTTCCCTGCACAGAGCCTCTCTGTCCGACATTGGAACCCTGACCTACTTCTGCTGGGGCCTCTGAGCATCCAAATGCACAGGGACTGGAAATCGGCTTCTTAGTGACTATTTAACTAATTTCTGTTTATTTTTTGTACACCTATTATTTTATTGTTTTTCTTTCCTTTCTTTTTCTTTCTTTCTTTCTTTAAAGCATGGAGAAGTCAGAGAACAAGTTGCAGGTCTGTTCTCTTCTCCTACCATTCAGGTCCCAGGGATAATACTCAAATCTTCAGGCTCAATGGTAAGTGCCTTTCATCATTAACTGATCTTGCTGGCTCTATACTTTCGAGATTTGATTGCTCAAAATCTGCAAAGCACTTGGCATAGCATTTGCTACTTCCAGAGGGTCTAACCTCCATCTTCTGGATGAAGGGGAAGTTGGAACAGAAAGCCATGGTGCATTTCAAATGGGAATGAGACCCTTGAGCATCACTACCTCCCAGCCTGGATAAGTTTCCCAGAGTACCTTGCTTTCCCTAAACACAATCAAAGCCATCCCTGCTTAAAAAGAAAGGCATTGTCTTTAAGAAAGATATAAGCCTTGAGATGGGGATATAGCTCAGTGGATAGAATGCCTGCTTGGCATTCATGGACCCCTGAATTTGACCCCAGTACTACATATACTTAGTGTGATGGTGGCCATCTATAAGCTTCGTAATGCAGAGATGGGGGGGGGTTGAAGGATCAAGCTTTCAAGGTCACGGTCACAATGGTTATATACAGAGTTTGAGAACATGAACATTGTCTGAAAAAGTGTGTGTGTGGCCAGGCAGTGGTGATGCACACCTTTAATCTCAGCACTCGGGAGGCAGAGGCAGGTGATCTCTGACAAGGCCAGCCTGGTCTACAGAGTGAGTTCCAGGACAGCCAGAGCTACACAGAGAAACCCTGTCTTAGGAAAAAAAAAAAAAAGAAAGAAAGAAAGAAAGAAAAGAAAAGAAAACAAGCCATGTTGACCACTAAAAACGGAGCTGGAATATAACATGCCTTTTATAAACATTCACCACTTCCCCAATTAATATCCCAAAATGTATTTCTCTGTGGTTTTCTAAAGAGCAAATAGAAAACCTTCTAGAGAACAAGCATGTACCTCCCTTGAAGAGCCCAACCCAGGCAGAATATTAATTCACAGTTTCTCTTAAATGTTGTATGGATCTTAATTTTGAAGCCATAAAACTAAGCTATAAAAACACCTAGGAAAGCCACTGGTCTCCTCTTTTCTTAAATGAAGAAATAACCAGATTGTTGAGGTAATGAGAAATCAATACTGAGTGGGTTTGGAAAGCTTCGTTTAATTGAAATTTTCCACAGAAATTACAAAAACAGAAATTATTCTGTGCCTACACCTGTGAAATATGTTTAGTCATCAACTTTTTAGATAAAAATAATAGATACAAATAGAGACATAGATGCAGATATTAAATACAGATACAGATAAATATAGAGACATTCATATACATATATAGAGACACATATATTCAATATACACATAGAGAGATATGAGATGGATATAGATAGTTGAAGATAAAGATATAGACATAACACAGACAGATAAACACAAATAAAGGTGGTCCCATAGGCTCTCCTTATAAGGTTCCCAAAGGAAAGCCCTGTGCTGTTGCATTTCTCCCTTTTGGTCGACACTAGAGTCACCTGGAGAGAGGGACCCTCAACCGAGGAATCCTCTCTATCAGATTGGCCTGTGAGGATGTCTAAGAATTTTCTTAACTATTGATTGACGTGTGAAGGCGCAGCCCATTATGGGTGGTGCCACCCCTGGGCAAGGTGATACTGGGTTACATAAGAAAGCAGACTACTGGCCAGGTGGTGGTGGCGGCACATGCCAGCACTCAGGAGGCTGAGGTGGGCGTGTCTCTGAGTTTGAGGCCAGCCTCGTCTACAGAGTGAGTTCTAGGACAGCCAAGGCTATGCAGAAAAACCCTGTCTGAGAAATGGAGGAGGAAGAAGAAGAGGAGGAGGAGGAGGAAAAAGAAGAAAGCAGACTGAGTAAGTCATGGAGAGCAAGCCAGTAAGCAGGTATCTATGGTTCCTGTTTCTGTTCCTACTTGAGTTACTGCCCTGGAATCCCCTCAGTGATAAGCTGTGAGTGGGATGCGAAAGCCACATAAAACCCTTTGCTTCCCAAGCTGTTTTTGGTCATGGCATTTACCACAGCAATAGAAAACGAACTAATACAGGACTTCCCTTCTAGATCCCTCTCTATGCTCCTGTAAGTAGTTGTAAGTGGGCAGGGGGTAGGGTGCTGGTACAGGGTCTGCCCTTTAGCATTCATTGTCAAGGAGCAAGGATTTAGGGGCAGGTGCTAGAGAACCACATAATGCACAGACCCAAGTCCTGAAAGTGGGCATCAGATCCCCGTTTCACAGGAGCAGAAATCACTCTGAAGGGCTGAGCACTCTAAAGGGGGTGAAGAAGAAGGTTGGAGACAGAAAAGTGGCCACAAATAAAACCAATGAACACCGGGTTCCACATAGCTGTCACCAAGGATGAACCTCTGGCCCTCCCAATTGCTGGATTTATAGACACACACTGCCCTGTCCAGGTCCATACAATGCTGGTGCCTAAATCCAGAGTGCATACTAGGCTGGCAATCTACCAACTGAGCCATATCCCAGCATCGAAAATGATCCTCTTTCTAGAGGTCAATATAGTCATGTTCTTTCATTTCCACACCCAGCTATCCTGCATGGTCCATGGATTTCCCTTGCCCTCTCCATCCCTCAGGCTTATATGGTGCCTGGCCAAATTCAATTTTTTTGCTCCACAAACCAAGGTCCTTTCTCTGCTGCCTGTCTACTGGAGTTAACGCTGAGCTCCCAGACTCTGCCCAAGGTTCCTTCCTCACCCCCTTACACAGGCCCTACCTTCCTAGTCCTACTCGTATCTCTTTTATCTCCAGCCCCTCATGGGAAGATCGGGTTTCTTTATGTTTTCAATTAAGGAATAACAGTTAATACAGAATGAGTAACTATATTTAGCTTGGATTCAAAGAGCATTTATGCTTACACGTTATTTATGTCCTCTGCATTTTATATATATATATATA
This sequence comes from Sigmodon hispidus, assembly GCA_004025045.1. Classification (NCBI taxonomy): domain Eukaryota; kingdom Metazoa; phylum Chordata; class Mammalia; order Rodentia; family Cricetidae; genus Sigmodon; species Sigmodon hispidus. The sequence goes on from PVIH01004145.1 coordinate 30,463, forward strand.
TATATATATATTTAACTTCCAAAGCTGGTAGTCTGACAGGACAGTTCTTCTTAATAAATGAAATGCTGATTCTCATACATATTCAGAATTACATTTGCCCTCCCCACAGTCAACCAATGAATGGTTAAACTCTGAGTTCCTTAAATTTCGCATTATTTGTTTTTAAAGCAATGTATCCCGCCATGCACTGGGTAAAGTCTGACGGAGACAACAAAGTACGTGCGACATCCTTGTCTCTCGCACCATCTCAGAGTGTGAAGAATCACAACTCTCCCCGAGTAGAACCAGGAAGGCCTGCTGTTCTAAACATCCTTGGAAAAAGCCAACGTCAAGATACCAAGTTGAAATACATCTGCAAGTAAGTTCTGCAGTGGGGGTGGCAGCATGGGGCTCGGTCTATGCCTCATAGAGGCTTGTGCTGACCCGAGAAGACCTGAAAATGAGAGAGAGAGGCAGGCCTCCAGACCCCAGAACACCCACAATGTCACAAGGTACCAGGAGGCTAGAGGCTCCTTTTTTCTGCTCTATCCTGCCCCAGACAACCACTTAAAAGAACACCCATGCATTTGTTTTTTGGCTGTTTGTTTATGTGAAATTAGTTATGTTTTGTTTTATTTTTAAGAGAAGGTGCCATGTAGCTCAGGCTGGTCTCCAACTAGCTATATAGCAGAGGTCAACCTTGAACTTGTAATCCTCCTGCTGCTACCCCCTGAATGTACTGTGACAGGTGTGCACTGCCATACTCAGTTTATTCATGCCAAGCAAGAAGCCACTCAACCAGCTGAGCTAAAATCCTTAGGTTAGAAGTACCCTGGATTTCTAAACGTTGCACAACCCTCCAGGGTAGGAGCAGAAACCACAGAGCTTGCTGGGCAGTTATACATCCCCAGGAGCTGGAAGGCTTACAAGGAACCCAAATGTACAGCCGTCGCTCATCCAGACAGGCAGAAATCACACCAAGCATCAGGAAAGGACTCTATTTACCTGAGGATCTGAGAATAGCAGTCCGGTGACCCCATGCTTCACCACAGCCGAGTTCCCAGGGATGTTCCTAGCCAGCACAGGAACTTCTAAATCCATTGCCTGGAAAGGTGGGAGGAGAGAAGATGGGGTGTCACTTAGGAGTCAGACAAGGGGCTGGAAGATGGTTATGGTAGTACAGTGTTGGCCATGCAAGCATGAGGACCCAAGTTCAATCCCCCAGGATTTGTGTTAAAACATAACCAGACATAGTAGTGCATATTTGTAATCTCAATAGTGAGTGTGGGGCTGGAGGCCTGCAAGACAGGGCCTTAGAGCTCACAGTCTAGCGTAATCGTCAGGCTCCAAGTTGTGAAAGACCCTATCTCAATAAACTAAGGTGGTTAGGACTGAATAGACAGGTCAGTGTGCTTGCCGCTCATACAGAGGAGTTTGGTTCCCAGCACCGAAGCTGGACAGCTCACAATCACCTGTGTCTCTAGAGCTAGGGACTCTAACGCCCTCTTCAGGCCACTATGGCCTCTCCCACACATGGGCACATAACCCCACACAGACACACTTGAGTACACATAATTAAAAATAAAAACAAATCTCTTTTTTAAAAAATGGCCAATTCTAAGCATAGACAAGCTTTGAGAATATGAATACACTGAGAAGCTGGTCCCGGTAGGCACGGCAGCTGGCAAAGCCACGCGCTAGACAGTGTTTGGAAATAGGCATGATCGCATTCAGAGCAAATCCACAGAGTGAGCAGAGAGAGAGAGAGAGGAGGGGGTGAGCTTGGTGCTCGAGACAAGACACACGAAATGTCAGAACTCAAGATGCACAGCCTCCCTTCCATAAACAAGCCCACCTTGTGACCAGCTCAATGTCCTCGTGTGGGGTGGGTGGAACCTCCCTGGATGGCTCTCTAATGCCCCTGTAGCCTCCACCCTTAGCAAAGCTACCTGGGGTTTATAGTAACCCCAGTCTTTATTTTTCATGCCTGAGAAGTCACAAGAAACTCATCTGCTGGAACTGTACGTCAAAACAATACCAGGCTTTGGAGATACATAGCTCACCTGCATGTGTGGCTTGTGAAGCTTGCTAGTTAGTCCTGGGTCAACCTGAGGTCAAACACTGCCCTGTCTATGTGTTCTCCCAAAGCGGTTTGCTTTGCTTAGATTTTGGTAGCATGAGTGACCATTCTGAGTGATACTGCTAGCGTGTGGAAAACGATGATCTGAAGATGTTCATACGGATGCACAGAAGTGAACAGGGGGCATTTCTGGTGAGGCCAGCCAGTGGCTGCTGGTACAGAAGACCTCATAGCCCCTTGCAGAATTTCTCATCACTTGCAGCTTCCATATCCCAAACAGATGCCCTTAGCAACTCTTTCTAGTTTTGATATTTGAAAATAGCTTTGGCTTGTCAAAAAAATAATACTGCCCCACCATACGCAGATAAAATTCTCTCTCTCCCACACACACTAACACCAAAATGGCACAAATGCTTTGAAATGTTCTTATAGGGTCCTTCAAGGGTCCCTAGTCACTAGACCTGGCACTACCCTCTTAGGTCAGACATTCTTCTTCTTGCCCTTAGCTTCAGAACACACCCCTCCTTCCGCCCAGTTGGTAAAACCTGACCCAGAAGGTACAGTGTACACCTGTGTGCGATTACACCTATGTTGGTGCTCTAACAGGAAAACTGGGATATGAAGATAATTCTTTACATCCTTTGTGTGTAGAGGGGTATGTGTGGATTACAGAGGAAAACTTGAAGTGACTTTCCTTAGAAACTGTCTACTTTGCTTTTTTTGAGTCAGGGACTCTCACTGGTCTGGAGCTCACAGATTCTATTCGGTTGACTGTCCAGTGAGCCTCAGGGATGTGCCTGTCTCCCCTGTCCACCATCCCCAGCCCTGGGATAACCAACACTCATAAGCAACCATGCCTGGCTTTTCCTGTGGATCCTGGGGCTGGATCTTAGGGAACAGACCCAGCCATGGTAATTGGAGAACCTTGAAGAACCTTAAAGAACCTTGTAAGAGTGTTTCAAAAAACACTTGTGCCATTTTAGTGTCTGAGAAGAGGAAGGAGAGAGAGAGGGAGGGAGGGAGGTCAAGCAAAAGCTTTACTGACTAAGCCATTTCTCCATCCCCTTACTTGAAGATAATTCTATGTGGGACTCAAATCCACAATATGCTTGAATGGAAAATGCCTGGCAGGCTTTTAGCAATAATCATCCAGTCACTGTGCATCAGCCTAAGATTTGCTTTTGAGGAAGTTTTCAGTGAGAAGCGAGTTTTTAGCCAATGGGCATTTGTGCTTGTCTGCTCAGGATAGCAGATTCAGAAAAGTCAAAAGGTCGCCTTCCTGACCAGTGATGGGCATGTGCTCTGTGATTAACTGCCCTGACCATCTGAAGTGATTCTGATGAGAAAGACATGCTTATCCCTCCCCTAAAATCAGCTTTATTCAGAGCCCTTCACCCAAAGGTTATTTTGACTTCTCGAAGGAACACCACAGCCACATTTCAAAGGCATCAGGATTGCTAACAGCTGCCTTCTCCGTGAAGCAAGCCAAGGCTGAGAGCAATCCCTCCGTAGAAAATGCTGGGTGTGCTGCTTAGAAAACCACTCAGCTGACTCCAGGCTCATGACCTCTTCTTAAGAAACAGGAAGGAAAAGGTGTATTTACATACAGAAAAGCAATTGGGCATCTGCTCTACACTGGTCTCAAAGTTAGTTGCTGCGGGGACAGATTGCCCATTGGCTGGGGCTGACCAAGGTTGACCCTGATCCTAGAGCACAAGTAGAGCTAGCTTCTTGGCCAAACAGAGATGACACAAACCATTTCATGTACTTTCCGAGCAGTTATTGCAAATTTACACCCATGTCAGGTGGCTTATAGCCACCTGCAACTCCAGTTCCAGGGTATCTGGGCGCCCTCTACTGGTCTTCACCAGCAACAGCAGTCACTTGTTCATGCTCACACACACACACACACACACACACACACACACACACACACACATATACATAAACATAACTTAAGATTCTTAAGTAAATCTTAAAAAAAAAGCATTGAGAAAGAACAATCCAGTACCCCATCCTCAACATTCCAGCTGAGTTTACCTCTAGGATGGCGGCTGACATGCCCTCAGAGACTGAACTGTTGACTAGTGCAAAACAGCTCTTCACCACTGCATGCAGATCTTCCTGGCACATCTCTCGGATCAACCTCACCCCTGCAGCCCTGAAAGAACAGAGCAGGCATGGTTATTTCAGCTCTTCTCATAATCCTACTTAAATTTTATGTGAACAATAGAAACTCAACTTATATAGCCAGTAAAGCTGGGTCCCTTGCTCCTAACAGGAAAAAAAAAATTCAATTTAAACAGATACACTAATTAATTTTCTTCAAAGAGGTTATAGACATCAGCCAAATGCAAGTCAGCTCCTTCATTCTTCCGTATCTTTGTTAAATTTAATTATTTTATGTGTAGCAATGTATGCATGTACACCATGTGGCTGCAGTGCTCACAGAGGCCAGAAGAGGGCACCTGATCCTCTGGATCTGGAATTACAAGTGATTGTAAGCCACCATCTGGGTGTTGGGAACTGAACCTGGGTCCTCTACAAGAACAGTCAGTGCTTTTAACCAAATGAGCCATCATATCTCTAGTCCCAAAAATCTTTATTATTTTAAATCATTTCATTTAGTTGCTGGTGTCATCAGTAAAAATTATCATCTTCAATGGTCTTCACTAAGTGAGGCATGGAGGTGCATACCTAGAATTTCACCATATAGGAGGCTTCTGATTCTAGTCCAGCCTGGGATGTGCAGTGGTTTGCTCTGGCCTTTCCACAGATGACTAGAGACGTAGGGCATCTTACATTTTGAATGCATCCATTTATTTGCCTGTACCTTGGAGCCCAAAGCATGACCTTGAAGGATCCTAAGGAACATAAAGGGTCTAGTACTTGTAACCTGCTTAGAGCAGAGTCTGCGATGGGCTGAGTGGAACTCACAAGTCTCTCTGCCACTCAGGATTCCTAGTGTGCGAGATGCCACCTGCCTGTTGATGCCACCCACCTGCCACTCTTACCTTCTCACCCGGTCTTTCACTTCCCTTGTAAACACTGGATCTACCTGGGAAAAAAGAGAGTCAAGAAACACTTAAGATCTCTGACTCCTGGGCTAGCACATGGCTTAGCAGGTCAAGGTCATGGCTACGAAAGCCTGAGGACCTGGATTTGATCCCAGAAACTCACATGGTTGAGGGAGATAAATGACTCTCCCAAAGTTGTCATTTAACTTCCACACATGTGCCAGGGCATGTACACACACAATCACACACACACACATACACACACAATTAAGCACACACACAATCACACACACATACACAATTGCACACACACATACACAATCACACACACAAACAATCACTCACATACAACCACACACATACACATGCATACACAATCACACACACACACATACACATACAATTACACACATACACAATCACACACAGGAGTATGCACACAAAATTACACAATACACAATCACACACAACCACACACATACACATGCATACACAAACACACACACACAACCACACACATGCACATGCATACACAATCACACACAGTCACTCACACACAACCACACACATACTCATGCATACACAATCACACACACACAACCACACACATGCACATGCATACACAATCACACACATATACATGCATACATAATTTTTTAAACCCTGACCCTATAGGTAGGGGCAGGTGGTGGAACATGCCTAGACTCCTGGGTTCAATCCTCAACATTGCATCATCTAGGTGTGATAATGAAAGCCTATAATCTCAAAACTTGGAAGGAGGCAAAGGATCAGGAGTTCACCTCCTGCTACATGGCAAATTCCAGGTCAGCCTGGAAATTTTGAAAGACCCTGCCTGGGGCTGAGATGAGCCAGACCTAAATCTTAATCTCCAGAGCATGAATTGTAACAAGATGAAAGTCCACCCAATAGTTGAGAAAGGAAGAATATATAGAGAAAAAAGCCTAACAGAGAAATAGCCCAAGTCTAGCAGCTACACAATGAAGACAAGAATGGAAGAGTAGGGGGCACATGGACTGTGTGTGCCACCTTCTATGAGAGTTGAGCCACGGAAACCTAGGGGCTTCTAAGGACAGTAGAGTGTGCCTATACACAGGACAATTTAACTGTCTAATCCTGCAGGGGAAGACTTGCTTTCTTAAATGATGCAGATAAAATTTGTTATAAAAGCAATCAAGAGGATGTGTGGGATGCCTTAGTAAGCTTCTGACAAAGTAGTTCATGGAATTAAAGTTTGTTTTTAACAGGGAGCCTTCTCAGAAATACAGCTTTAAAATCAAGGATGTGCCCCTCAGCTGATGAATAGCAAGATGTGTTTATCCACATGAGTATTATTCAGACACAAAGAAAAAGGACTAAATTATGTAGTAACATAAACAAATCCAGAAAACAGTATAATGGGGCAGATGTGATTGTGCACACCTGTGATACAGCCCTCAGGCGTGGAGGCGGGAGCATCAAAAGTTCAAAGTCATACTTGGCTACTTATCAGTTCAAAGTCAAGTTCAAGGTCAGTTTGCTTCCTCGAAGCTGTAGAGTCACTCATCAAGCTAGTTTGAACTCACCACAAACTCCTCACCGAGACATCTGACAAACTCCATCAGACAGACCAGTTCCCCAGTGTCTCCTGACTACTTCCAACAGTAAATAGAATTTTAAAACAATTGAAAAAGCTCCCTTCAACACAAAATGCCGAAGTCAGCAAGATGCAGATGGCTTAGTGGGTTGAGATGCTTGCCATCGATCCTGACCCGAGCTGGGTCCCCAGGATCCACATGCACCATGGTACATGGGCCTCTTCCAAAATAAACAAGTAAGTAAATGCAATTTAAAAAAACTTAGGGGCCAGGAATGGTAGCACTCTCACTTAAGTCCAATACTTGAGAGGCAAGCCTGATCTACACAATGAGTCATTTCAGAGCTACATAATAAGATCCAGTCTCGAAAGAAAGAAAGAAAGAAAGAAAGAAAGAAAGAAAGAAAGAAAGAAAGAAAGAAAGAAAGAAAGAAAAAGAAAACCAAAAAAGACTTATTTCAGGTGGTAGGGAGATAGCTCAATGCAGGACATAAATAAAAATACATTGTAAAAACTTATTTTAAAAAATCCTAGACATTGCTTCAAAGACACAGCAAAGATGTGAACCCAGCTCCTGAATGCTAGATGCCAGCAGCCACTCCTGACACTGGCTCCAGCCCGGCTGGGTGGAAAGCAGATTCAATTCTTGTTCTCATTTACACGTTGCCAATAGCCATCATGAATTACAAGCATGCTGGCTAGCTGAAAGCAAATGCTCGCTTATAATGGCAGGTGATAGACTATCATCTTCTAGAAACTCAGTTTCACTTTCTCCTGATTAGACTCTGAATCCTTCCGACTACTCATATGCCAACCCAAGATCCCAAAGAGCTGATGGTGTTAGGCTTACATCCCTGGGGCCACTACATGGCCGAAGGGCAACATTATATCAAACATGAATGCATAGAATTTGTAATTATTCCTAAGAAGACCTGTGCAGAGAGAGGCTCATAATGATGAACAACAAATTACTGCTGTCTGGGCTCTTAATAATTAATACTCTGTAGCCACTTAAGCCAGACCAACATGTGCTAAGCTTTTTACAGCCTTTAGCTTAGCTCTAGCAACAATGTTATTTCCAAAGACTTCCATACAGGAGGACTGAGTCATCAGAGTCCCAGACAGGAAAACTATTGGGCCAGTGTTTCAATCTGGGCAGACTGGAAGTCAAGGTCCCTTGGTTCTGCTTGATTTTATTAGATGACTCCTAGCAAGTCTAAGGGACAGAGGCTGGAGAGATGGCTCAGTTGGTGAATGCTTGCCTCGCAACCATGAAGACCCCAGTTCAACGCCTAGAAGCCACATTTTAAAAAGCCAGGTGTCAGGGCTGGAGAGATGGGTTGGTGGTTAATAGCACTTGCTGCACTTAGAGAGGAATGGGTTCCCAGCATTCACAGTGGGCAACTCAAAACCGCCATTTCTAACTCCAGTTCCATGGAATCTGACACCACCTTCTGGCTTCTAGAACCCCCTAAATACACTCAAGTGGTGATTATGTATATGTACACACACACAGGGTGTGGGTGTGTGTATGTGTGTGTATGTATGTATAATTCTCTCACACTCTCTCACACACACACAAAATAAATAAATAAACCTTAAGAAAAAAAAAAAAGCTCTGTGTTTTAGTGCAGGATCATAGTTCTAGCTTGGGTGTAGGGAGTGGAGGATAGCTAACCCTTCCTGGAGAGTCTGCCTAGCCAGATTGATGAGCCCTAGAACAATGTAAGATTCTGTCTCAAAACAACAGCAAAAAGGTGGATAGTCCCCCACAGGAATATGCACTAATTCTAGAGTGAGTGCCATCACACACATTCACTCTAAAGGCTCATAAAATTCCTGTCACCTTCTTCACTATTTCCCCCTCTGGCCAACCTGTGCCCCAGTCTCCAGGAGCCATCTTCCAGGATGTAGCTGGTCCTATATCTCTGAAATGCTTTTAATCCCCATGACTAGAAACACCACTTCCTCCTCAACTATCCTGCCGAGGGTCACCATCGATGACAGATCGGCCTCTTTCCTCTGCACCTCTGTCTCCTTCCCGGGTCCCATGCAGTGACTGGAACATAGTCCTGGGCATGAGAACTCCTTTTCCTTATCCCATTCCCAAGGCCTGATGGGAATTATCCTAAGCAACTAGATCCTACTACAACCCTCAGTGAAAGCCTCCTGGACTGGCCAGATGGCTCAATGGGCAGGTGTGCTTGCCATCATGCACAATGACTTTAAGTTTGATCCATGGGACACCCCCACCCACCCCCACCCTGGAAAGTTGTCCTTTGACTTCTAGACACATGCACCATGTACACACACAAACACACATACATAAAACTAACAACAACAACAAAAAAAACCTGAAAGCCTTTCATTCTACACATTCATTTTCTTGTTAATATTGTACGTGGGGTTAGTTACTTCAGCCAGGCTGTCTTCTTTTTGTCTTTATTAGCATGCTTTGGCTCTCATGATGAACTATTCGGGGAAAGATAATTTGTCAGGGGACAAGTCATGTTCTGAGAAGGCTGAACTGCAAAGCTGGGCAGAGCTAAGGAGCGGGGAGTGAGTCTTAAAATAAAACTACAATTGGTGCCGGCTTTCTCTGGGTTTGCTTTCCACGTCGGTTCATTTTCAAATCTCTTAGTGAAGCCGAGTGGAACAAAATACAAGATAAAGAGGCAAGGAAGAGTGAATGGTGTTGCTTAATGAAATTTTTAAAGGAAAAAAAAAAAAGCATTGAAAGCAGCAGAGAAAATTTCTCATTTCCTTCTTCCAAGCGTGTTTATTTCCTAACAAAATATATTGTTTCAACTCTCGGGCTTAGGGGAAATAATCTTTACTGTAAGAAGTTACTAGGCAAAGCCATTAAGCTGTCATGCCCAAAGCAAACGTTTGGGCCTCCAAAACGCCTTATCAAAGATCCGGGGAAGGTACCATACAAGATGCCCTGTGAGCAGAAACACATGCTTCCCTCAAATGGGTAAACTGAGAGATCAGAGCATTACAGACACCCCAAGCTGAGCTCAGAGCATCCTGCAGTTAGAACAGGATCCCAGCAGTTAGAGCAGAAAGGGAGCTTTGGCTATATTAGTCTTTTCTGCTTTCTGTATTCACAGGACACTACCCCAGGACAGGAACTGCTCAAGTTTTCTCTCATATCAAACCGGAAGGCAGGTACTACTGTCTCAGTCATTTCTGCTTTACAGATGGGGAAACTGAGGCACATAGTTAAGACAAGAGCAGCCAGGTAGTTGTCCACAAAGTCAATGGGGGGCATATCACCCTTCACATACAGCCATGTGACCCAGTTTTCTCATGACACAGGACAGTAGGTAATGGCAGTGAGGCAGCTCCCCACAGCCCCCCTCTTCTCCCCTCCCTACCCCCCCCCCCCGTAAGCACCCAGCACCCATGTGCTGCACATATATAATGCAGGTCAAACACTCATATGCATAAGAAATGAGATAAACCTTGAAAATAAAATGTGTGTCTACAGAAACAGTTTTGGATTTTGTTGTGGCTGTTGCTGTGTGACATCCACATTTCATCCCACCCTGCCCATGGCTTATCATTACTTCTCCTCCCTGGACAGGGTCTGATGAGTCCTGTGACACCCTCCTGAACCCTGAGCTGGGAACAGCAGCCAGTTGTAAAGGCAAGGTGGGAGGGGTGTTTTATTTTTCAAGGCACTCAGCTTTGAGTGACATGTGTCAGTGTGAGCCATACTATGCTCACGTCTAGGCATGTCAGCATTCCCAGTGATGTTTCCATTGCACTCCTAAGACGTCCTCTGACAGGCTTTGGCTTGGGAACATTTTTTGATACTTGTAGCTACGGCACGTGGATGAGCCTACTATATACTCAGTGTCTTCACCAGAATCTTCTGCATGAATGAGATTACAAGGAGCAGACAGGCAGAGGGAGTCACTGATGAACTCTGCAGCGACTCCCCAGAAACAGCTGGGCTCTGCTTCATGGGTCCCAATCTAGCAAGTTGACACAATTTTGCAAAGAGGCATGGGACATGACCTGGAAAAGCTAAGTAAGCCTACAAAGGATCCCACTTATACAAGGGCTTATTGAGACCGGAACTACGCAGAGAGCAAAGGCAGAAATGGACCAAAAGCAAATGCACTCATATCAGGGTCCAGGCAGGAAGATTCAGGAGGCTGAGAGGTGTGGGTGTGAGCAGTACTAATGTATTCTGTAGCCACTGAAATACAAATTCTAATATGTCCTGACACTTGATCACTTGGCAAACCCAGCTCATCAGCATGTGAACGTGAACTTCTAATACCACAGCAAATACTCAAAAAATCAAGTACAAAATGGCTTAAGTCTCCTCCTGTTCCATACTCAGAGTGATGATAAATTGAGCCCTTGAGTGTGACCATCTTAGACTTGTGGAGGCTTTTAAATGGTAAAAGATGAGTTTGTATAAAGGGGTCAGAAGAGAGCATCTGAGAAGAGCCCCACCTGAGCCAGGCCCAACACTGGAGAATTTCATCTCAGGAAAATCAACTGTACAGGCTTTAGGAGGTAGTATCACTGACCTGCCTTCACGAGATTGGCCTGTGGACAAGTCTGTGGGAGATTTTCTTGATTGGTGATTGACATAGACAAGGTCCAGCCCACTGTGGGCGGTACCACCCCAAGTAGGTGGTCCTGGGTCATATAAGAAAGCAAACTGAGCAAGCTATGATGAGCGAGCCAATAAGCAGCATTCCTCCATGGCCTCTGCTTCAGTTCCTGCCGGCAGGTTCCTGTACCGTCTGAGTTCCGGCTCTGGCTCCCTTTCATAATGGACTATGAGCTGTAAGTCAAATGGACCCTTCTCCTGTCTTAAGTTGATTTTGCTTATGATGTTTTTCACAGGACAGAAAACAAACCATAGTGGAGGCTGCTAATGGAAAGTGGGGTCTTGCTGTGATGGTGCTGACTGTGCTGTTTTGGGGAAGGATTACAGAAGGATTTGGGAGCTTTGGGCTGAAGGAGCTGCTAAGTTTTTGAGGCTCGATGGGCTGCTGTTACAGGAGGTTGGAGGATGGTGTTGCAAACAGCACAGATGATAGAAACCTGGCTTATGGGTATCTGAAGAGGGTTTGAGGGTTTCTCAGAGACTATCGGGACCATTCCTTCCTGTGATGTTTTAGTTGCAAGTCTGGTCTCTGGTTTGTAAGGACTGGAAAGTAAGCTGTGATTAATAAGAGACCAGCACCATTCAGGAGGAATCTTCTAGAAAGTGTTTCCTTGGGGTCGGCACACAGAAGCAAGGATTCAAAAGGCCAAGCTGTATCTCAAGTTGGCTGTCAAACTTAGGTGTGAAAATCACCCACCTGTTCCTGGTTTGACGGTGTAGGGGACTCATGAGACCACCCAACAGGCAGGGCTGGAGTCCCTTTGGAGAGGTCAGGAGGCTATTGGTGGAGGCATAGCCTCAACTGTAGTGGAGGCCATAGGCTTAAAGAGGTCATGGAGAACCTGAGTCTTGATGCCATAAGGGGCAGAGTTAGAGTCCTTCAAGGGAACTCGGAAAGAAGATATGGGGAAGGTAAAGCCTCAATTGTAGGGGTGACCCCAGGACTGAGGGGTTCATGGAGAGTAGCTGAGGCTTGGTAAAGGAAGAGAACACTGGTGAGGGTAAAGCCTTAGTTACAGAGATGATGGAGATGCCAGATGATGAAGTGATCACTAGGGACAGTGGTGTGTGCATGTGTGTGTGTGTGTGTGTGTGTGTGTGTGTGTGTGTGTGTGTGTGTTTTAAATTTGGCTGCACATGTAACATCAGACAACATTTGGGATTTGTTTCTCTCCTGCCATTATGTGGATCCCTAGTATTAAACTTGGGGCTAACAGACTTAACAGCAGGCACCTTTACTCTTGGAACCATTTTACCAGCCCCTCTCCCTCCTGGTTGTCTGTATTAGCATCTCCAGCTTTGTTCTAGGTAAACACAATTATTTCCAAGGGCTATGAGAACATAGAGAACAGCTGTGCATGCTGGGAAAATCCACGGGGCACTAGAATAAGACAAACAGATGAGACTCTGAGAAGTTGTATAAAGTGGTCTTGAGACTCTGTATGGCGTGTCTCTAACCCAGTGAGTGGCGGTGAGGCTAGCTACTTGATTAATACTTAAGAAAATGTGTTTCCTTCCAGTTAACGTGTTTCTCCCTGGATGGAGGTGGGAGGCTTAGAAAAGAAAGTCACAGGACTCACTGGACCTCCTGAGGTCACAGAAGCAGGGAAGTGGTAGCTGAAGAAGAGAAGACTCTTCAGTGGCACTGTCTGCAAGTTGGACAGGAAGCCCCAGGAATGCATCATCACCTAGGCTGAGTGGGATTGTTCGTGATGGAACTAGCTGCCTTTGAGGCACCCATACACCTGTTAGTAACACCAATGATGTCACTGTTTCACCAAAATGGACTTGTATATATTAGTTTCCTTGGTTTGCGAACACCCTCTCTGTCAGAGTGTCTAGTTAGTAAACACACCCAGTTGCTTATTACCATCTGGCCACACAAAGCAAGGTAATGGGAAGGGTTGCTCATATTTCGTTGTGGATGAACATTCCACTCAACATCTTTGTCTTAGCTCAGATAGCCTAGTGTTGTGATGTACCATGACTTATGTGACCTACAAACTTAGCATTAGCAGGCTGAGTGTTTCACGAAGTGTCCTTCAAGGTTCATAGGTGGTGGTCTCTTGCTGTGTCTACACACAATGAAAAAGTCAAGACAGCTCCCCAGGGCTTCATCTATACAGGCACTGATAGAACTGATGAGGGTTCCCTCCATCCATCCCCTTAATATGGTCACCTCCTGGGGACCGCATCATCTCATCACACTGAAATTCAGCAGAAGAATTTGGAGGGAAAGGTACATAATGGGAAGCCTGGAACAGAGGCCACATGAAGACTGAGTTGTTTGGCCATGCAGATCCCATCAATCCAGGAGCATGAAGTATACTTTGTTTTTCAAACTGCTTGGGGCAAATGAAAGTCCCCAGAGGCCAGAGGCTTGATCTGCCGCTGGGTTTAAGAACAGTTCTGCATTCACAGTTTGAACAGTGAACAGGTTTCAAAATACTCCTAACCATATACAGGGTCTGGCTTATATATTTTAAGTAAGTTCCTCTTTATAGGAGCCACCAGTTTTCCCATAGGAGTTATCTAATTATCCTTTGCAACAGTAAATTAGTTTGAATTAATTGTAATCTTTACAGTAAGTCAGCCATAAAGGTGAGCAGCAGCTATTACCATTAGCTTTAACTTTGGTCTGATCTCGATATTTCTTTCTCTCTCTCCCCGGCCTCGCTCCATCCCCCATAATTCTGGGAAATGAATCCAGGGCCTTGCACATACAAGTTTGATGTGACCCAGGTGATTTTATTTTTAAAAATATTTTCACATATTTGCATGTTTTGCATGTATGTAGTCATTGCATCACACATCTGAAGAGCATTATGGGGGATGCTGAACCACTTAGAACTGAAATTACAAATAGCTATTAGCCGCCATCTGGGTGCAAGGAACCAAACCCAGGTTCTCTGTAATAGCAGCCAGTGCTTTTAATGGTTGAGCCATCTCCCCAGCCCCAGGTTTTTCATGTTTAAGAAGTCAAATTGTGTGCCAAGCAATAAAGGTGCTTACCACTGAACCTGACACCTGAACTTGATTTCTAGGACCCACATGGTAGAAAGACTCTCTAAGATTGTTCTTTGACTTTACATGTGTGCTGTAGACACATGGCCATAGTAAATAAAAAATAAAATGTAATAAAAAGGCAAATTTGGTTCAGTTTCTTAAAGAAAAAAATGCCTAGATACATAGGAAAGGAACATAAATTAGTTTTAGAAAGTATATTGTAAGTCAATAGAAAAGAGGCCAGAGTTTCAGTGTGTACTGCTCCTATAAAAAATCAGAGTTCAATTCTGAGCACCCACACTGGAGATTTTAAATCCAGGTCTAGAGGATCCAATGCCCTCTGCTGGTCCCAGCAGGAATGGCGTGCACACACACACACACACACACACACACACACACACACACACACACGCACGCACACACACACGCGTACACAAAATCAGGGAAAAGCAGCCATCAGATAAACATTCACAGCACATGGACTCACCTCAGGACCTACAATGACCATGTAAACACTGGGCTCTTCTTGGTGCCATTCTTGGGAAGAAAAAGAGAAAAGATTTTGAATGGACCTAACACTTCAAGTCACAGCTGAGAAAACAATTCAGTTTAATTACAAACACCTCCACAGTATGTTTCATTTTCTTAGGTCATTAAGCATTCATTCATGCTAACCAGGATTGATTTCATTTATTTAGAATGCCTATATGTGGTATTGTATGCTTTTACTTGAAGTTTTTTTTTTCTTTTTTGGCGTGGTTCAGTGGTTAAAAGCATTTACTACTCTTAGAGAGGGTCAAAATTTGATTCCCAGCACCCACATGGCAGCTCACAACTGCCTGTAACTTCAGTTCTGGGGTAGGGGTGTCCCAATGCCCTCATCTGGGATCCACAGGCACTGCATATACATCATTCACAAGCACATAAAAATAAAGGGATCTTTATAACAAAAAGTGGTTGGATCGTTAAAAATCATTTTAGCTTTATAAGTATTTCCAATTTTTCTGCCATCCTTCACACCTGAAGCTGCAAGTCTACACAGAGACAGTAATCCAATAAATTACCCTGCTGGCTGTTTCCAAAATGATAATCTAAAAATAGTTCTGCTTATATGCAGAGAGCAAAAAAAGAAAAATGGTGCTACCAAGCAAGATGGTTCACACTGTAATTTCAACATCTGGGAATCAGATGCAAAGGATTGGGCATTCAAGGCCAGCTTGACCCATCCAATAAGAACCAAGACCAAGCAAGGAACATCTCTATTCACAAATCCACACAATAAGAAAAGGGGATGCTAGACCACATACCTGAGAATGCGTCTACCAAGTACAGAGGGTCCTTGACTGGTCTGAGTCCACATATTACAAGAAACACGTACAGGTTGTCTGGACTTTGGTCGATCTCTGCAATATAAGAGTGGAGGGCACTTCAGTGGGAGGAGATGATACAGCTAAGTTATTCAGCAGCAGTGACACCACTGTGGCACACAGACCAGAGGTCCCCACATTGGCCTTCCTACCTCTTGCCTGTCCACTAACTGCCTTACCACACATTAGCTTCTCCAAGCAGAGGTCTCACTCTGCCTGTGAAATGCAAGGTCTCTGCCATAGGGAGGTAGGGAGGGGGCCTGGGATTGCTGACCCAGTCACTAGTGATAGGAGTCAACAGTCCTAGGAAGAACTTGGACACAGTTCCAGTTGAGAAAAAGTGTTATTTTTCTTGCTGCAACGAGAAAAGTGGCTTAAAGGAAAATGGCTTATGGATGAGCAGACTCAAGAATTCACAGATGCATGGTAGCTATGAGCATATGTCCCTGGGAATAGGAAACACACACACACATACGTCTTCCTGTCCTGTTGTTTCTTCAGCGTGTGTGCCAGCTGGATTTGTCAACTACACCTCTGAAAACTGTAACAGTTCTAAAAGTAGACGTACATATTTGTAGAGTGGGGGTTTTTCCTCTTATTTGTTTCTGTTTTGTTTCTCAAGTATAGTATATGAGATCGTGTCTCCTATAGCAGTCCACGCTTGTTATATAGCTGAGGAGGGCCTTGAACTTCTAATCCTCCTGACTCCACCCCTTGAGTCTAGGACTACAACCATACACCACCATGCCCAGTTTATGCAGGGATCAAACCCAGGCCTTCCTGCATGTTAGACAAGCACTCTACCAATGGAGATAGAGGTATAGCTTTGAAAAAGACAGAAAGGGGCTGGAGAGATGACTCGGCTATTAAGAGAACTAGCTGCTCTTACAGAGGACCCGGGTCCAATTCCCAGCACCCACATGGTGGATTACAATCATCAGGAACTCCAGTTAAACAGGATGTGATACTCTTATTCCCCCTTCTGGCCTAAATGGGTACTGCATGAATGTAGTACGTAGACATTCAGACAAAACACTCATACACATGAATAACAACAATAGTAATGAAAAGGCCTAGCAGTGCCAAATCTATGATGTAAGACACCAGTGGGTACCAGTCTTGGTGACTCTTCTCATGATAAGTGAAGCTAACCTCTTCACCCCTGGCCCTTAGATGGAGTGGGAACCTTCCTGGCCAACAAAGTGCAGAACTGTGCCCATATGTGACCTTTGAACTTTGGTTGTGAGAGCACTTATCAATCCCTGGTCATCTGGCTATACAACTTTCTTGGAAAAATAGGCTTGATAAAGAAACTTATCCTGGCAAAATGAAGTCCCATTTATGGTGAAGCCGGGCGTCAGACATGTGTAAAAAGGGAACCAGACAGGCAGAGGCTGCCCATCTGAGCCAAAACCACAGCAGTTCACACCTACAAAAATCATAAGAAATGATCATGGTTGTTTGAGACCAGGAGATGTTGTAGTATTTTATGGCAACTAGTAGATAATTGATTTAATAGCAACTATTAATATACTCAGCATAAAAAAGTTAGTCTAAAACATCAGCTTTTACAGCCTGTGTAATTGGCTATAAAACCATGCACATGCAAGCCTATTTTTTCGAGGATGAGCATTTGTTGATTTTTTTTTTCATGCAAACCATTTTCTGGGCTTACATAAGTCTTGAGAGTGAAAATGTTATTTGTGTCATACATGCAGCTAAGTGCATGAGGGACATGGTCAGCGAAGAGAATAACAACTCTGGACAGAATCACACTGACAGTGAATACTCTGAGCCCTGTCTTAGCAAAATGTTAAAAGCAGTCACAGGGGCTAGGGATGCAGTTCAGTGGTAGTGTGCTTGTCTTGCACTCCTGAACACTTTGCTCTGATAGATGCACTACCTGCACTACTCATCCCCCCAACATACTCATACATACACACCCAGACACACACACACTATACACTAAGACAGGTGAGATGGCACATACCTTCAGTCCTAGTAATTAGTAGCCTAAATCAGAAGGATAACATCAAGTCTGAGGTCAGCCTAGGCTAAACAGTGAATTCAGGACCAACATGGGCTATACAACAAACCCTGTCTCAAAAAAAAAAAAAAAAAAAATCAGGGTAAATATAATCGAGTAACTTTATATGTTGAGGCAGGAGAGATGGTATGGTAATTAAGAGTGCTTACATGTTCTTGCAGATGACCCAAGTTTAGTTTAGCACTCATGAGGCTACTTGCAAGTCTGCAACTCCCTCTCAAAAAAAAGTCCAGTGCCCCCTGCTGGCCTCCTCGAGCATTGCACCCACGTGCACATATCTGCACACATGAGTAATTAAAATTAAAATAAATCTTAAAAAAGTAGACCATGGCCAGGGAATGGTGGTTTACACCTTTAATCTCAGCACTCAGGAGGCAGAGGCAGGTGGAGCGCTGTGAGTTCAAGGCCAGCCTGGACTACCAAGTCCCAGGACAGTCAGAGCTGTTACACAAAGAAACCTTGTCTCAAAAAACCAAAATAAATAAACAAATAATAAAGCATTATCAATGCATAAAAACATACAATATATAATAATATATGTATTTTATGTATAATTAATACAATTACAATAGTCTCTGAATTTAAGTTGACAATATCATTGAGCTGAATTGAGGGTTTTATAGTTTTGCACCAATACTTTAAATTTCCTAGCTAATCTTCATAGATAAACCTTAGTAAATGCATATTTAACTAAAGTCAGAGCCAAAAGCTACACATAGAATGTGGTCTCAAGGTCGGAGATTTGGAATTCAGGCTCCAGAATCCAAGGTCAGGAGTCAAGTGATTGTCTTTAATAAATAATAAGCTATTCTCCTTAATAAAATCTAAGGGGAGAAAGGGTCAGGATAGGAAGGCAGCCCAAGCCTTCATTCTCAGGAAAGAGCTGCTAATATGTGCCTGAGTCTCAGACTGAAGGTCTGCTTGGGGATAGAGATCAAAAGTAGCTTCAGAAAGCTTACTTATTAATTTCAAAGGAAATATAATTCTGTACATGGAGAAAACAGGGAAGATGTTCCTCATCTAAAATAGGAGGTCTCAGTCCAACATTCAGGACCTGTGTATTCACACACACAACCCCATTGCTATATAGATCCATATACAGTATATGTACATACACAGGAGTTCATATATTCAAAAATTACAGTCAGCAATAAGACAAACCAGCTCCAGAGTGAAACACAACTCCAATCTGCTCACCCCCTGATAGTGGGTATTAATCACTAGCAACCGATTATATAAAAAGATTAATATTTATCAAGGGGTATATGAAACACTCACTGATACAAAAAACTGAACCATAAGGCAATTTCTGGAAACTTGGACTGGTCATCGCAATGCAGCGGTGGGTCAGATCCTCTCTTCCAGAGCTCGAAGGAACAAACAGGGCCCTGGTCTTAGACTGACCTGGCCACACCCCGTATATGAGGCCTAAAGGCCACACCACTAGGTCAAGGTGAATAATGCCTGATTCCCGCTACCCCCCCCCACACACACACAATGTAGGTAGATGCATTTAAATCCATGGGAGGAGGAAGAAGGAAAGGCAGGCAGTGGCAATGCCATAAAGACAACCAAGAGGGGGAAATGGTCTCATTGAACTGGGAGAAAAATACAAATATATAAGCCAAATGTTGCACCAAGATGACGTTCTGGGAGTTCACATAATTGCTTAGGGAGACCTGGCGCCTGATAAAATGACTCTCCTGTGTCCCTGTGTGACACAGGGGCTGAGGACACTCATTCCTTCCTGTTCTCATGGGTCACCTGCTCAGAACAACTGCTTAAACACATCTTGGCCCAGCTGGGAAGTACTGGGGAAATCTAGCCTTGTATTTAATGGGATACACGTGTCTTGGAAAGATATCCCTGGGAAGAAGCTGGTCCACAGACCTCATCTTTGATTTTCACAGGATACTGCCTGTAAGTTATAGGAAGATATGCACCATATTGCAGTTGAGAACCCATGATGCTTGTGTGTCACATGCAGTGATTACACACAATGAAAAATATACCACAGGGGCTGGAGAGACCCCAATGGTTAGGGGAACTGGCTGCTCCTACAGAGGACATGGGATCAGTTCCCATATAGCAGCTTCTAACCACCTGAAACTCCAGTTCCAGGGGATCTGATGATCTTTTCTGGCCTTTGTGGACACCAGGTATGCACATAGTACCATATTCACACACACAAAAATGCACACAAATAGATAAAATTTTAAAACTTAAATGTTCTCTCTCTCTCTCTCTCTCTCTCTCTCTCTCTCTCTCTCTCTCTCTCTCTCTCTCTCTCTCTCTCTCTCTCTCTCTTCAGGTGGGTAATTATAGAATTCCCTGCCCTTGAAACAGGGTTTCTACAAGATCACAGATACTCTTACTGGATCTTACTTGATCATCTGTTGGGAGAGCCTGTCTTGACTTGGGCTGGCAGCCCTGAGAGGCAGGAACTTCAGAAAGGAAATGTAGGCTACGCTACACAATTCTTTCTGCCCACTCTCCCCTTTGGGAAAGAGTCTGCACTCTTACTATGTGTACCAATAAACATAGTCCCATCTATTGATTGAAAGGTTAGAATCTTGTCTTCTTATGTCTCCTGTCTCTTTAAGCTGTTTCAGAAATCTAATAAATAGGACTATAGAACAAATTAGTAGAGGGCTTGTCTGTCTTGGAAGAAACCCTTCCTCCGTTTGCCAGCAGAATGTAAACCAGGTATGACAGTGTATGCCCACTAGTACTCAGGTGGAGGCAGGGGGATTAATACTTCAAGGTCATCCAGGGCTACATGAAACCCCGCCTCAAAAATAAGTTGTTCACATGAAAATAAATAAAATAAAAATGCACACTTCAGACTGACTACAGGCAAGGCACCTTAATGTTTTCTATTCAGTAAAGTGCTCACCCCCAGCTCTCTAAATTGATTTCCACCCTCCTATTCCAGAAGACCCTGGAGGGAGACAGAGTTAATCCTATATCCGTTGCGCCTCTCAAATCTTTTTGCTGGGCTGGAGATTAAATGTAATGAGAATTCAGAAAACTAAATTAGAGACGAACAGATGAAGGCATCTCATGCTTGGTAGTCTTCTGGAAATAAAAAAGTTGAGGGAGGAGAGGAAGAAAGAAAAATCAGAAGAACCAGACAGAAGGCTTATTTTCAGACAGCTGAACACTCGAAAAACCCAACTACAGAACCAAGGGCTGGAATCTACCACACTTGGAATTGAACTCCGTCTAGTGCAGTGGTTCCTAACTTGTGGGTGGCGACCCGTTTGGCAAGCCTCTATCTCCCAAAGTATTTACATTATGATTAATAACAGTAGCAAAATTGCAGTTATAAAGTAGCAACAGAAATAATTTTAAGGTTGGGGGTCACCACAGAAGGAGGAACTGTATTAAAAGGTTGCAGCATTCAGAAGTTCGGGAGCCATTGGTCTAGTGAGTGACCTGGCAGGCCCCTCCAGCCCTCAGTGGTTTTAAGGGGAAAGTGTTGTGTATGTGTTCTTAGTTTTTAAAGAGGAGACAGAAAGAGATGAAGCTGCAGAGGCTTGGGTAAAGCAGGTACTACCTAAAACCTGAATGACTTTTATTTACTAAATCAGAGCCTGTGCCTGTAGCCTGTGCATGTCCTCACACAGTGGGTTAGGCTAAGGGCAGGTGTGAGCCCAGCCCTGGCATGTACACAACTATGTGTTATTTAATCTAGCTCAGCCCTGGCATGTACACAACTTAATATAGCTCAGTGGGCAGCAGAATGATATTTTTAGCTTTAAGACAAAATATTACTTTTTGTGTGTGTGTGATCTAGCATCCACATCCAATGACAGACAAAACATAGGGCTGTCTGATCCCACGTGAGAACAGCTGAGGGAGCTGAGTGCCAGTTGCTGTGGCTTCTTGTTCTCAGTGTCTCATCATTTCTTTTGTTTCTTAAGGCAAAGTCTGACATAACCCTCGCTGGCCTGGAACTAGGTATATAACCCAGGCTAGACTTGAATTTTTGGAAGAACCTTCTACCCTTGCTTCTGGATTGCTGAGATCATGGATCCGAATTCATGATCCCCTGCCTTGACATCTCTCCTAGTCCTCAACCATATGTGTGAGGAAAAAAGGCTTGAAGAACTTCAGCCAAAGGCAGTATGCTGACTGGAGTCTAGATTTTAGAAAAGGTATCTTGATTCATGAATAAAGAATGCAGATCCAGTAACTCCTTCACTCCTTAGGAAAACCAAATGGGTTTCCTCAAGAGTATACGGGAAGTGGGTTTTAGGATGTTAGGGTCTCCTTCAAGTAGAAAAACAAATAGGGTTGAGAGAGTGGGGGAAGGGTGGGAGGAGAGCCAGGCAGGTGGCACACATCTGCCATCCTATCACTTGGGAAGAATTAGGAGTTCAAGACCAGCCTCTGCTGTATAGCAAATTCAAGGTCAAATTGGGCTACCCATGACCTTGTCTAGAAGGTAAAGAAGAGGAATAGAGTTGGGGAGGAAGAAGACAGACAGTGGGAGCCTCATGTAGGGGTTTGTGAGGTATGTGTTGGGAAGGGAAAAGAGATGAGATAAATATGCAGTATAATGAAATAAATACAATGGATGATGGTTAGTTTAATTGTCAACTAGACACACTCCAGACTCTATCTTGGAAAGAGTCTCAGTGGGGAATTGTAGGTGCTAGGCTGTAGGTATATCCATAGAGAATTGTGTTGAGGTGGGAAGACCTAGCCCACTGTGGGCAGCACCATTCCATGGCTTTGGCTCCTGGACTGTATAAAGAGGAGAAAATAACCTGAATGTAAGTGTGTATGCATTCTTCACTCTGCTTATGATAGTGAATGTGGTGTGACCAGCTACTTCAAGTTCTTCCTGTGATGTCTCCCTCAAAGATGGGCTGTATCCTGAAACTGACGCTGTTGGTTTGTTTGTTTCTGGGTGTTTTATCACAACAATAGGAAATGAAGATAGACAGTAGAAAACAGAAATTTGGAGAGAGTAGCCTCATGGATCTAAGCTTTCCTCTTTTTGTGGTTCTGGGTTTGGTAGCCTTTGCTTTAGATGTGTGGGTTCTTACCAGTTATAAACAGTGTATTATAACAGTGCTAGACATTTGGAAAGGAATAGAGAACCTCACTGACCATGTGAGGAGCTTGGTATAGACGCTCATATCCTCATCAGAAGAACTAGCCATAAGGAGCATGCAGAAAGTCTTTGCAATTCTATGGATTGCATCTAACTGTCTAACCACTAGTGCTCAATTGATCTGTTTGGATATGGAGTCTTGGTGGTGTAGAACTGGCTGGATGTTTTGAACAGATGCAACATTGATTTGTGAGCTAGGGCTGGGAGATATATGACTAAACAGTGTCAGAAACTCTGCAGCATACCAGGTGTGATAAAAGTTGTATCAGGGGCTGGAGAGATGGCTCAGTGGTTAAGAGCACTGACTGTTCTTCCAGAGGACCCAGGTTCAATTCCCAGCACACACGTGGTAGCTCACAACCATCTGTAACTCCAGTTACAGAGATCTGATGCCCTCTTCCCTGATTTCTACATGTATGGTATGCACATGGTACATAAACATCCCATCACTTGGGAAGAATCAGGAGTTTAAGACCAGGCCTTAATATATAGCAAATTCAAGCCCACATTGGGCTACCTGTGACCCTGTTTGTCTAGAAGAAAAGGAAGACTAGGTATTCATGCACATAAAAATAAATATTTTTTTTAAAAAAATAGTATTAGATGGCCAAATGGTGCATTCCTTTAATCCCAGCATTCAAGATGCAGAGGCAGGTGGATCTCTGTGAGTTCAAGGCCAGCTTGGTCTACAGAGTGAACTCCAGGATAGACAAAGCTGTTACAAAGAGAAACTGTGTCTCAAGGAAAAAACAAACAAACAAACAAATAGCATCAGATGTTTAAAGAGCAGACTATGAACTTTGCTAATTCACCAACTTAGTCATGTGAGGTTCCTCTACCTGCCCATCCTCCATATCCAAGTGATTATAAGAACTTAGAGGTCATTTGATTACTAAGAGCCCATACAAATCCTTTACATCTTCTGTTCTCCTTATCTGAGGCACTAAGAAGTGTCAGGTCACAATCTCCAGTCACACAAATTTCAAAAGCCCAGTGAGACAAGCAGAGATAATAGGCCAGGCCATCCCCGAGACCAAAACTCAACAGAGAGAATCAATTTTACAACGGGGAACTCACACCTAATTGTAAAACCCACAGAAGACTTCTAATCGGTCCTCTGCTTCACTGTATTCCTCCTGCAGTCCAATGCCCCAGCAACAGCCAGGGTCTTCCTGAACCCATGGATTCCAAACAGACAGAATTTCTGACTGTTCACACTGAGATGGACCAGTAGCCAAGTCAGCCTATGGGGGAAATGCTTGCAGTGAAGTATTTTAAACCTCTTGGCTGTCCTGATGTTCACTCAACTGCAAGCCCAACCATCATCCCTGAGACTAAGGGGTTTGATGAAAAGCCATTCAGCTTTCGGAAATTATGGGTCTCAGTTACACCTCCGTCATGTCCTATAATATATTGAAACTGAAATAACTTTAAGGCAAGCAATTTAAAGCCCCTCCCCCATCCTGAAGAATTGTACCCATATGCTGACATGAAGAAGCAATGAGGTCTCGGGGGTTCATTTGTAATGCTGAGAACAGCCACATTGCTGTCATGGGGATTGATGAACATGCTATGAAAATTTTTTTCTAATAAAATGCTTGGGATTTTTCTTTTCAACTGAAACTAAAGCTGACAGGCAATGTGTGGTGGAGATTTTAGGTGAGACTTGTGGAGTGGAAACAGGCGTAGAGTGTCCTTACATCAACATGGATGGGGAGCTGGTTTCAAATTTTGAGTCTTGGAAATTTGTAGCAAAATCTGTATCTTTAGCTTTCTCTTCTAGGACCCCACAATTTAGACCCTGTAAACACTACTAAATAAAAGGCTGGAGAGATGGTTCAGTCAGTAAAGAACTGACTTGCAGGTTTGAGGACCTGCGTTCCATCCCCAGAACCCATAATATATATAAAGGCAGTCATAGGGGTGTGTACTTTTAATCCAGTGCTGGGAAGATGGAGACAGGAGGATTCCTGGGACTCGCTGGCCAGCCACCCTGTGCTACTTGGTAAGCTCAAGGCCAGTGAGAGTTACTGTCTCAAACAATAAGATGGATGGTTCCTAAGGGTGACCTGAGGTTGCACGCTGACCTTCGCCCATACCCAAGTGCACACATTTGAATGAACACACACTAAACAGCATTGTCATCTCTGGAAAAACATGTTGGGTTAGAACAGAGGAATTCTTGTCCTCAGATCTCTTGTCAGTAGACAGCTTTATCTTTTCTAGCACTTCTGACCCAGAATAACTGGGGTGACAATCTAAGGGAGTTTTGATCCTTAAAAAAAAAATACTGCAGGCTTTGTTCATGGACAGCTTATATTTAAAAAACTTTGCACAATAAACTTCTGTTCAAGATCACCACTGAGCTTATTCCACACCATGCATGGGAGCCAGAAGTAGTTATATTTCTCTGAATTCCCCCACACCACCATCAGGCTGTGTACTGATGCCACCCTGCCAGGTGACAGCATTGCAAGATGCATGGAGTGCAGATTCAGTGTACAGTCTCACACAGAAACCCGCTGCTGGAACTTCCTCTGAAGCAAACATCTAGGCGAATGCATGGGGAAAAGTGGTCACACCACCCCTGTTACTACACACCGAAACATTATAGAAAGAGAAAAACAGGGTCCAGCAAGATAGTTCGAAACGGGAAGCTAATGGCAAATGGCAAGGGATGCTTCTGGCAAAGTTCCGGGAAGGGAGCCATCCCTTACCTGATTCCTGAAGGAAGGTGTTCAAGTTAAAGTTGGCATTTGGTATCGTTGCAATTCCTAGAGGAAGAAAGGTGAAAAAAGAATAACAAAGTGAAGTTTGGGCTCCTATGAATCCATTCAGCTTCCTGAGCACTACAATGGTGCTTCATGGCACCCTCAGCACAGAGACTAGGTGCACCTATGGGTGCCAGGGATGCATCATCCCACTGGACCACCTACAGATATGATAGGATATAAGAGTAGATTATTGAATCTACTTTTAAAAAGCAATTGCTAGCATTAGATATTTCACATTGGATTGGATTTTTTTAATTGTATACAAATTGTATATATTGATGTAAAGCTGAGATTAATTTTGTTACTGTACATATATCTCTATGCTTGTTCAAGGCATTGAACTTATATTGTATCTAACAATGTAATACAAATTGCTAGTTTATGAAAGTTAATATTACCAACTAATTAAAATATAAAGAAATGCAAGTTAGTAGTAAGACAATACAAACAAACTTTTAGTCATATTACATATGTTTTCAAGGTCAAACAGAGATATATTTTAGATGAACAGGTCTTCTTCAAACAACCCAGACTCTGGATAGTACAGACCTTGAGCTCTTTAAAGAGACTCAGGAAAGTCTTCTTAAACACTTTCACTCCACACTGGATAAAGGTTCACCTTCACTTACAATTCCTACAATTCCTAAAATCAACATTCAACATATCACGCATGATTATGCACTCTCATTTCCCCAGGTGGATTTAAGGTGAACTTGTTTTGTTAAACAACAAAAACAAAACAAAACAAACAAAAAACTAACATCTCAGCCAAGAGTAACAGGTTCATGCCTATAACCAACACCTGGAGGCTGGAGGCAGGAGGCAGGAGGATTGCATTAAGTTCCAGAGGAAGCCCAGGGCACAGAAGAGGGCTTTGAAGAAAAGAAGGCAGAGAGAGGAAGTTTGGATACCCAACCCTTTCATAGGGACTGCATATCAGATGCTTACAAGTCATAAGAGTAGCAAAATTACAGTTACAAAGTAGCAATAAAATTAACTTTGTGGTTGGAGGTCACCACAACATGAGGAACTGTATGAAAGGGTTGCAGCATTAGGAAGGCTGAGAACCGCTGGTCTAACAAGATGGGAACAGGAGCCCAGTTTCTTTGGACAAAAAAACAAGGCAAAGCAAGGAGAGTACCGAGCTCTGCCCACACTATCTCCTAAAGCCCTCCACACAGTCCTGCGGGCACATCTTTTTCTCAATTAAAAACTCCAATGAAGAGCATGTATGAAAAATAAGATAAGGTCTCATGCAATCCAGACTGGCCTCAGATTCACTCGGCTGTGACCTTTCCAAGTTCGCCTGCCAAATGCTAGAGTCTCAGAGGTCCACTAGAGTCTGGGTAACATGATAAAGCCAAGAGGGGCCTGTGGAGGTGATATATGTGTGTGCTCCCTGCCTTGGCCACTGCAGCTGTGTCCACCTAACTCAAAAATCAGTCCCAAATCAGTCTTTGAACCCCTCTGGCCATCCTCTGCCCTCTAAGACAGAGGTTTTTAAGGGCCAGTATAGCTGGCTATGAGAGCCATGTGCCACTGTCATGGGGTACTGAGAGGGGATAGCTTGGTGCGGAAGAGTCCACCACACCCCCTCATTTAGATGTTATATAAGCTCCTGTATTTCCAGCTAAGGCTTGCAGTAGGATGACCAGGAGTTCAAGGCCAACCTGGGTTAGAGAGTCTCTATAAAGAAAAACCAAACACTGGGTGTGTGGTGGCACACCTTTAATCCCAGCATTCAGGAGGCAAAGGCAGGCAAATCTCTCTTCTACAGAGCCAGTTCCAGGACTACACGGAGAAACCCTGTCTTGGAAAACAACAAATAGAATACACTGTGGCAATGGATCTCTGTCCACTGGTGGAAAACGTGGCCATGTGTATTTCTCTCTATTATTTTATAATTTTCCCCATCCATCTTTTATTCTAATGTTAGAAGCTAGCAAAGTTATCCTGTCTGCCAATTATTCTTTTTTTTTTAAAAACTTTTATTTATTTATTTATTTATTTATTTATTTGCCTTGGTGTTTGCCTGGAACTGGAACTACAGACAGTTGTTAGCTGCCATGTGGGTGCTGGGAATCGAACCCGGGTCCTCTGGAAGAGCAGATGGTGCTCTTAACCTCTGAGCCATCTCTCCAGCCCTGCCAATTATTCTAAGTACATCTCAGAAACTATAGTTTCTCATCAGCCAACATTCTCTCAAAATACAGACTATATTTGGGGGCCCGAGAGGGGGCTCAGTAGATGAAGGTGTTTGCTGCCAAGCCTGATCTCAATCACTGGGAGCCATATGGTGAAGAGAGACAAGCAAGTCAGGTCCTGGTGGTGCATGCCTTGAATTCCAACATTCAGGAGGCAGAGCCAGGCAGATCTCTGAGATGAAGGCCAGCCTGGTCTACAGAGTGAGTTCCAGGACAGCCAGGGCTACATAGAAAAACCCTGTCTTGAAAAACAAACAAAACAAAACACAAAAAAAGGAAAAAGAAAGAAAAGAGGAGAGAACCAATAAATTGCATATATATACATACATATATACATATGCACGTGCATGCACACACTTAATTCTTACCTTGACTCTGGACAAAGATTTTCCCTGTAGCATGTGGCTTTTGGAAGAGAAAGAAAAAGGGGAAAGGTTGATTTGATGACCCAACAGTCTATGCTTTTTAGAAATCAAGATAATTAAACGCTCTTTTGGAAACATCTCTAAGTCACTTGCTAGGTAACTGCACAGTGTGGACTGCTGTCTTAGGGGACTTGATGTTTCAGAGCAGGAAGCACCTGCCCTAGTCTCCTATGCCTGGCTTGTCTCCATAGATAGACCTTTCGCTGTGCCCTGAGCCAGGCCCTCATCTTCAGGCTCCAGGCCTCTCCATACTGGATTCCAAACACACAACCATATTCCTATGTCAGGCTTTTTGTTGGTTTGTTTGCCAAAGATGGAACCTTCTGTAGCTGAGGCAGATCTAAAACAAGCTGGGTAGCCAAGGTGACTTTGGATTTCCTGTTCTCCACTTCTGAGAGCTTGCACTGCAGAGACACACCAAGGTTTTCTGGGGCTGGGAATGGAACTCAGGGTTGTATGCACACTAAGGGGCACACCGAACTACATTCAAGCCAAGTTATAAAGCATTCCACAAATCACCCATGTATGTCTTCATGGTGAAACCCCGCCTTGTTTTACAGTGTTATTTTCTCTCCTTGCCTGATAAAAAGATTTTCTATGAAAAAGAGTAGGAGAAGGGTGAATAACCTCCCTGACAAATGCCAATCTGTGTGTGATCTGCACTGATACAATGTGTGAACATTGTGTATATGGGTGGTGATTTCCTCTAAGCCATTCATAACTATTAGATACATTCTTTTAAGAAAGCTACAATCGGAAGTCATTTGTGTAACTTCAGAATTAATATTGAGCCTTAGATTCTCTGCATCTACTCCAAGACCTTTTAATGTAGTTGGCATTTAATGTTTAATGTCAGAAGATTAGCCTTTTCATTATATTAACCAAAGAACAAGGAGGTCTTTTTGTAGCTATGGTCTGGTCTGGTCTTTTCCTTTGTCTTCTCCCTTGTCTTTTGGTACTCTCGGTAAAGCCAAGTGCTGGACCATGCCTCCACCCCTCATCAAGTGCTATGACAACACTGAGCTAAGGCCCAGCCCCTCCTTGGTGGATTCTAGGTAGGTGCTCTACATCTGAACCCACCCCCGACCTTGTCACCCCCTCCCTGCTCCTCTTCAATTTTATTAGATAAAATGTGTCCCTTACAGAGACATGCTTATTTCAGAGCATGTACCTAAAAGGATGCTGGCTTTTCATATCAAATAATTAGTCAAATTAATAAGTTCTTACAGGTATTAAAATGGAATTTTAATACTCTCTTCCTTCCTCTGAAAATATCCCATGAAGCAGCCTCAGTTCCTAACCTTTTAGGTTTTCATTAGATCCCAGAGAAAAAAGCCCCTAGAGATGAACGAACAGACACGTTCACAAGTCTCTAGGTATGGCCATTTCTTCCTGTCACAGGGTTCAGTTGCCAGTTTAATTAATTTTGGGTAGAAAGGGGAACTGAAAGGGTCATCTTGACTTTTTACACTTGTATTAGAAGGTGTATTTCTCATGGGAATAGTAGCGAGATTGTGTTGGGATTAGTGTGTCACTCTATCCAACTTAATTACCTTGCGAGAATAAAGGTGAAGAAAATGCACGTTTGCGGTTTGAATTAGATTCTCTGTTTAAAATCACATTTAAATACATTATTTCTGTATACATATATATTATCTCCTTTTAAAAAGTGTGTGTGATGGGAAAGCGGGAGGGGGAGGGAGGAAGAAACTGAGAGACAGACCTTGTGCATGCAGTGCCCAAAGAGGCCAGAAGAGGGCATTATATTGCCTGGGACTGGAGGTAGATGGTTGTAAGCTGCCACATGGGAATTGAACCTGGGTCCTCTGCAAGAACAGCTAGTGCTCTTAACTATGGGGCCATCTTTGCAGCCTCCATATTCTCTCTTTTGAAGTCACCAAGTGCCAGGCATGGTGGTATGGTAGTGGCTTCAAAACCTTTAATCCCAGCACTCAGGAAGCAGAGGCAGGCCTATCTCTTTGAGTTCAAGGTCAATCTGTTCTAAAGAGTTCTAGGCTAACTATGGGCTGTATGGTGAGAGCCTACTTCAGAAGGGATAAATAAATAAATAAATAAATAAATAAATAAGGAGGAAGGGAAACCACAGGAACACTACTAGCAGGTCCTTTCTAATCTAGGACTGCTGATATTTGATCACACTTTGGTAATAATTAGGCAAGATTAACAAGGCTACAGCCTGAGTCAAGCCTACTTCCAAAACAAAGACCATAAAATTAAAAACCAAAGCTGGCTTTTCCTCTGGGAAGATTAAGACTGTATTGCTCAAAACACATTATCACTGTTCACAGTACATGAATCGAAGTCTCTCCTCCAAAATCAAAAAGAATTCCATAAATACAGCTGAGTAAGAAACTTTTATATTATTTATACATATCTGTATTAAAAAATTGAATCAAATAAAGGGATTGGGCTGAACTTTATTGGAAAATCTACCCACCAATCCTGTACAAAAATGTGTATTAAAAACAACTCTGCTTTCAAATTTAATAACTATCCCCCAGCCTTTAAGCTATGAAAACAACTTAATTTCATCTTTTATTATGTTTATTTGAGTACCTCCTATATTCTCATTCAGGACAAAACCATCTAAGCTACGTCACAATGGTTTTCTTCCTTAATGTTCTTTTTTAATTTTTAAGATTTATTTTTAATTATATGTACACATAAATGTGTGTATGTGCACATGAGTGCAGTGCCCATGGAGGCCAGAAGAGGGCATCAGATCTCCTAGACCTGGACTTAAAGGCAGTTGTGTGCTACCTGTTAGTGGTGCTGGGACCTGAACTCAGGTCCTCTGTGAGAGCAATATAAGCTCTTATATACTGAGCCATTTTTTGCAATCCTTGATTTTTAATTTAAAAAGGTTTGGCTTAGATTTATTTATTTTCTGTGCATAAGTATTTTGCCTTTATGTATGGATTTGTACCACATGCATGCTTGAGGCCTGCAGATGTCATATGAGGAGGGCATTAGATCCCCTGGAACTGCAGTTAAAGATGGTCATGAGCTGCCAGGTGGGGGCTGGGAACCAAACCTGGGTTTTCTGGAAGTGGAGTAAGTACTCTTACCCACTGAGCTGTCTCTCTATAGCCCCTCAGTGATTGTTTGTTTGCTCACTCAAATGTCTACTTATCTTGGAAGAGGACTGTCCAAGCACATATCTGGCTGACCCAGAATAGTGTTTATATAGTTTATATATGTTTGTCCTGTGTGTGTGTGTAGCATACACATATATTCAGTAGCATATACATATCTGAGACAGATACGGTAGGACATGCTTTTAATCCCAGTAATTAGGAGGCAGAGACAAGTGCTCTCTGTGAGTTCCCGACCAGTCTGGTCTACATAGTGGAACATTGTCATACCCTTACATTAGCACATCTCTCAGTTCTCATGAAAGAAACATCTTTTTGCTGTGAATGATACTTAACACGGAGACCCATAACTGGTCACAGTGCAGAGAATGAGAGACTGTGGAATACTCAGCCCTTAATGGCACAGCTGAATCACATTCCCTCTTCCCAAGACTCAAGCATCGTTTCTGAAGAGTGCATAGGAAGACTGTAAGAACCAGAGGCAGTGGGTGACTATAAGAAAAAAATGTTTTTTTACACAACAGGGAAATTGCATTTTTAACTCACAGCAGTTAAACCCATGCAAGCTAAAACCAGATGAGATCTCTGCTTGGGGGCTGGAGCGATGGCTCAGTAATTAAGAGTACTGGCTGTTCTTCTAGAGGGCCTGGATTTAATTCCCAGCATCCACATGGCAGCTCACAACTGTCTGTAACTTTAGTTTAAGGAGTATCTGATAGCCTCACACAGACATACATGTAGGCAAAACTCAATGCACATAAAGATAAATTTTAAAAATAAGCTCAGAAGGGCAGGGGGAGAGAGCACAAAGTCTCACCCTTAACTGACAAGCTACTGGCAACTGAAGATTCCTGGGAGAGGAAGAGTCAGTTTTCTTTTTGCATGTGATCCCTGGTAGTGTGACCACACTTCAGTGTAGTTCCCACATGCAAGAGTATATGAAGAGACATCCAAATTCTGGGTTTAAAAACAAAAGAGAACACAAAGTTGTGTGTGTAGGGAAGAAAGGAAGATCTGAGAGCAGGTGGAAAAGAAGATGGGGAGTGAGCATGCTCAATAATATTGTATGGGGCTGAAGAGCTGGCTAAAAACAAGGCAGTTCTTTTTTCAAAAAAATTATGTATATGAGTATTCTTTTCACTTTCTGCCAGCAGAGGGCGCCAGGTCCCACTATAGATGGTTGTGGGTACTGGAATTGAACTCAGGACCTCTGGAAGAACAGCCAGTACTCTTAACCTCTGAGCCATCTCTCCAGCTCTTTCAGAGGACCTGGGTTTGATTCCCAGTGCCAACAGAATGGCTTACAGCTGTCTGTAATTACAACTCCAGGAGGCTCAGGCACCAGATTAAGCATTTACAGAGAGCCCCCCCCAGAAAATCCACAATTTTTAATTTTAATCTTTTTCACACATTATATTAAATTCTCAAAGAATTAATTAAAAAATTTAAACATTACTAAACTTTTGGGGGTACCCACACCAGAGAAAGACCACACACAGCTATGCCATACCATCGCCATGATCTAATAGACTTCTTCCCTGTCCCCAAGCGCCACTGAAAAGACATCAAAAACCACATACCCACTGCACCTGTGCTGTGTCCTTCATTGCCTCTGTGAAAGCCACGGCAAACCTAGTCAATGGATAGAGATAACAGTCAATTAGGCTGGAATTCAATTAACACAACTCTGAAACAGCACTTCCTAACAGCCCATGAGAGACGGTCAGGACAGGACACCATTTTATCCTTTGTCATTACTCTTGGTCACTGCCCATTAGGCCCCGTCTCCACCCACACCAGAAAAGGTTGTGTGAGGGAAATGAACTCAGCGATGCTCAAAACCCCTTATTTTTCTTGTTCCTTTTGAATAAGGCTAGAAAAAGCAGAGATTAAAAATCAAAGGCAAGAGCTGGGGAGATAGCCAGGGTTCAGTTCCCAGCACTCAATAGTGGTGGCTCACAAACACTTATAACTAGCTCCAGGAGACCTGACATTCCCTTTGACACCTGCACGAATGCAGCATGCACACTAACACACATTTGCACTTAAAAAAAAAAATCAAGGGGCTGGAGAGATGGCTCAGAGGTTAAGAGCACTGACTGTTCTTCCAGAGGTCCTGAGTTCAATTCTCAGCAACCACATGGTGGCTCACAACCATCTATGATGAGGTCTGGCGCCCTCTTCTGTAAAACTGTATGCATAATAAATAAATAAATCAAAAAAAAAAATTAAAAAAAAAAATCAAAAGCCAGAAAACAAGTTCAGTAGGTAAGGTAGTTAATATGCTATGAGCACTCCCGGGCAGGGGGCATATGACCCAGGTGCTTGACCAGGGAATGCTGTGTATGCTACAGTGTCTCTATCTGCCCAGGATACCTGCATGATAATGGGAATATCTACATTGTAAAATGATGCGGGGCACACACACACATCTGAGTCTATATATACAAATATATTTTTTTAAGCAATAGAAGAAAAAGTGAGTACTAAGGGGTTCCAGCACTAAGAAAATGGGGAAACCTCTATTTAAGACTATTTGCCAGGGGCTGGAGAGATGGCTCAGCGGTTAAGAGCACCGTCTGCTCTTCCAGAGGACCCGGGTTCGATCCCCAGCACCCACATGGCAGCTAACAACTGTCTGTAGTTCCAGTTCCAGGCAAACACCAAGGCAAATAAATAAATAAATAAATAAAGTTTAAAAAAAAAAAAAAAGACTATTTGCCAGACTCAGCAGGAAGAGGCTTGCTGCAGAGCCTCATCATCGGAGTTTGAGTCCCTAGAAGTCACGTGATAGAAGGAAAAAGCCAACTCTCACAAGTTTTTTTCTGACTCCCACATGAGAGCTGTGGCATGCTCACACACACACTAAATATATGTATTTTAAAAGATCGCCTTTGCCATGAAAAGAACATAAACGATACCTTCCAACAGAATGGTGTAGAGCATTTCTTGCCCAGGAATTGTATAAAGGTGTTCCTTTTCTTTTTACCAAACCAGATGAGAAAAACCCATGGCATCAGACAGACCGTAGCTTAAGGTTAGCCACAGTTATAATTCTATGACAGTCACAGAAAGATTTTAAGATTTCAGAGTTGGGATCTATTACTCTCCATTGACATCTTGATAGGATGTGAAATCATCTACGGGACAAGTTTCTAGACATATTTATGAGGGAGTGACTAGAAAAACTGAGCTGGGAAAACCCACCCTAACCTTGGGCAGCACTATGCCCAAGGCTGGAGCCACGGGCTGAATAAAAGGGAGTGAGCTAAACATCGGCACTCCTTGTTCTCTGTTCCCTGACTTTGGGACACTACATGACCAGCTGCCCACATCCCTGCCACCATGCCTTCCTCACAATGATGGACTGGATGGTACCCTCAAACTAGGAAGCAGAATAAGCCCAGGTGTAGGCCTGGGCTAGCCTTGAATTTAGAGATGCTCTTGCCTCTGCCTCCAGGGAGCTTGGATAAAAGGTGCCCACTGCCACACCTAGGTCCTTCCTTAAGTTGCTTATGTAAGTATTTTGTCATAGCAATGAAAAAAAGTAACTGACAGAAACTGTCTTGGATAGTTTAATGTCAGCTTGACAGAAACTAGAGAGAAGATCATTGGAGAGAAGGGAGCCTCAGTTGAGTGCATGCCTCTGTAAGATCAAACAAGCCTGAAGGCATTTTCTTAATTAGTGATTGATGGGGAAGGGCTCAGCCCATTGTGATTGGTGTCATCCCTAAGCTGGTGGTCCTGGGTTCTATAAGAAAGCAGGCTGAGCAAGGCAGTAAGCAGTACCCCTCTATGGCTTCTGCATCAGCTTCTGCCTGCAGGTCACTGCCCTGACTTCTTTGATGATGAACTGGGATGTGGACGTATAAGCTAAATAAACCCTTTCTCCCCAACTTGCTTCTGGTCATGGTGTTTCATCATAGCAAGAGTAATCCTGACTAAGACAAAATCAAATATGCATGTCACTGAGTAGCAACCATTCAAAATAAAGAATGCAGAGCTGAGACTTGTATTATACACTGGCACATATCCAAAGTACAGTGATTAAAACTGTATTGGCAATGAGGAAAAGAATTGGAGATCAAAACTGAACACAAGGCCAGGAGCTGACTCACACACATCTAAGAACTTAACACAATGGCAGAGAATGGGTTAAAAAGGTTCCTACCTTCCTACACAGGCTATATCTGGAAAGATGTAATAATGATAAAAGACTGGGGCTGGCTGGAGAGATGGTTCAGTGGCTAAGAACACTGGCTGTACTTCCAAAGAACCTGAGTTCAATTCCCAGCACTCATATAATGGATTACAACCATCTATAACTCCAGTTCTAGATTATCTGACACCCTCTTCTAGCCTTTGAGAACACTGTACACACATGCGGGAAAACACCCAATCACATAAAATAAAAATAAAGGAAAAACATTTTTAAATAAACAATAACTAATGATAAGTATTATTTTTCAAAAATATACCCATAAACAAAATAATCCCAACTTTTAGAGACTAAAAGTCTAATCCAAAATTAAAATTGAATACTATTACTGCATTTGATGGAAGTTTAAAATACTGAAAAAATTCATACTACTCCTATAGAAAAATATGCCAATTTAAAAGGTGTTTAAAAATTAAATGATCATTATAAAGCCATACAAAACCAATGCCTCATTTCTAGAAACACAAGCTGTGTGGTGTCAGACAAGAAATCCATGGCTCATGAGTCTCTCTTGCCCACTGGCCCCAATCAATACTTCCCAAATAAAAATCAATATTTGTTTTAATAACAATGCAATAAATAACCCTAAAGATAATATTGCAAGATGTATTTGTTCAATAAAGTTTGTATTAAACAGAATTACTTTTCTTCCATAGGACTGTGCAGCATGAACCATGTAAATAGAAAGATAATATGTTTTTAGAATGTGCAAACACTAATAAGGAATATTCACTAATGGGTCAACTTTTTAAATATTTATTTTAGAGTGTGTGTGTGTGTATATTTGTATTGTTAGTGCAGTGCCTGTAGAGGCCAGAAGAGGGCACTTATCCCATGGAGCTGGAGCTGTAGTCCAGTTATATGAGGAGCCACCTGATGTGGTAGGTACAGGGAAGGTGTAGTGGTTTGAAAGAAAACGCCCCCCTAAGGGAGTGGCACTATTAGGAGGTGTAGCCTTGTTGGAGTGGGTATAGTCTTACTGGAGGAAATGTGTCACTGTGAGGGCAGGCTTTGAAGTCTTTTTCTCACACTTGACTCAGTGTGACAGTGGACTTCCTGCTGCCTTCTGGTCAAGATGTACCATTCTCATCTCCAGCACATCTGCCTGCATGCTGTTATGTTCTCCCTGTAAGCCAGCCACCCCCATTAAATGTTTTCTTTATATGAGTTGCCATGGTCATGATCCCAACAATAAAAACCTAACAAAGACAGAAGAGAACTCAGATCCTCTGTAAAAACAGCAAGTAATGTTATTTTTCAGTTTTGGAATATTTTGTTTGTTTAGTTGGCTGGTTTTCTGTTTGTATTGTTTTTTTTTTTTTTTTTTTTTTTTTTGAGACAGGGTTTTTCTGTGTGGTTTTGGTTTTTTTTTTAAAAAGATTTATTTATTTATTTTGATTGTGTGTGTGTGTGTGTATAAGTGTTTTTCCTATGTATATGTATTGCACCATGTTCGCACATTGCCCATGCAGGTCAGAAGGTGTTGGCCACAGCTAGTATCTGCGGCAGGGGTTCCCACACTATCCCCACAGAACTGATGATGCATCATCATGGAGAAACAGCACCTGCAGGCAACAGAGCTGTGTTCTTGGAGGCTCTCTGGTCCTGGATGGCTGGGAGTAAGGTGCAAATGGAGGACTAAGCCAGAATACAGAATCCCCACTGGTGACCGTGCTTGCAAATAGTTTACAGAACTCACAAGACGACACAGACAGGAGGTGTGCTGAATAGTGAATTCCCATACTAAAGAATAGTTACAAGGATGAACCTTGGGCTGGGACACCTAGCATAGGCTTGCTTTGCTCTTTTAAATCATCTACTCAGCTCTGCACTGTGGTGCATTCCTGTAGTCCCAGAGCTTGGAAGGTGAAGGCAAAAGCAGAGTTCAAGACCATTCTCAGCCACCCATTGTGGTCAAAGCTAGCCTAAAGCCAAAAAAAAAAAAAGCCTATTTTAGCATACATGCGCACACACACACACACACACACACACACACACACACACACACAAAGCACACAATAGCTATCTTCCTACCATGCAGAACCTTCTAGAATGTTCATGTGATATTAACATTAGGGGAGAGAGATAAAATGACTTACTTGGTTACAACAAAAATGTGTAGCAAAATAAAACTGTACTGAAGAACAGTTTAGTTTTGTGGGCTTGTTTTTAGACAGGATCTCTCTATGTAGCCCTGGCTGTCTGGGAAACTGCTATGTAGACCAGGCTGGCCGTAACTCTCAAGTATCCACCTGCCTCTGTCTCCCAAGTTCTGGAATTAAAGGCATGAGCCACCATGCCTGGCAAGGTCTTCATATTGATGGTACGAATTTGTTTTCTCTGGTACAATGAAAGCCCTCCCAAAACAGAGCACCCATGGCCTCACCTGGCTTCCTCCAGAACTTTCCCCATGACTTCATGTTTTTCCTTATGATTGGCATCTTCATTTAAATCAGTTCCACCAAAGATGACCCCAAAAGGTATGCCATGACCTGTAAAAGGATGACAAAAGAACAGACTAGACATCACGGGATGCCCCTTGACAACTGACCCTCAGCCATGAAGCAAAAGCAGAATTCCCTTAACATGGGGCTGTGTGGCTTGTTTATCTGTTTTGAAAGAGAACTCTACAGCCCAGGCTAGCTGTAACTCTCAATTCTCCTGCCCCAGCACTCCCAGGTGTGTGTGTGTGTGTGTGTGTGTGTGTGTGTGTGTGTGTGTGTGTGTGAAAGAGAGAGAGAGAGAGACAGAGACAGAGACAGAGAGGTGTATGGGCCTGCATTTTGCACAGTGCTAGTGTGGAGGTCAGAGGACAACTTTGTAGAGTAATTTCTCTCTTTCTACCTTTCTGTGTGTTCTGCAAATTGAACTTAAGTGGCCAGGCTTGTTTGAACTACTTCCTTGAAGATGACCTTGAACTCTTGACCCTCAAGCTTCCATCTATGATGGGCATGGGCGAGAGAGCTGAAATTTCCCACAAGCACTGCCACGCCCAGTCTATGTCCCTCTAGAGACTGAAATCCAAGGCTCTGTGCATGCTGGACAAACACTCTGCCAGCTGAGCTACAGCCCCAGCCCCTAAGGTGGGGTGTGTTTCTGTGTCAGCTTTATTCCATTCAACTCTCCAGAGGGATAGCAGATCTATATTACTATTAGGCACCTGCACTAATTGGGCTCAGCGATTAAGAGCACTGACTGTTCTTCTGGAGGATCTGAGTTCGATTCCCAGCATCCACATGGCAGCTAACAACTGTTTGTAGTTCCAAGATCTGACACCCTTACATAGTTAATACATGCAGGCAAAACACCAATTCACATAAAATAAAATAAAAAATGTATTTTTCTTTATAAAAGAAAGAAACCTGCACTGAGAGCCAGCGAGAAGGTTGAACAGACAAAGTCAAATGCCACTATGCCACCTGACACTCTCTGTGACCCACATGGTGCAGGGAGAGAGAATGGACTCCTTTTAAGTGTCCTCTACCTTCTACAAATATCTCTCCCAGCACTACCACCATCACCATGACCATGCCCACCATCACCACCACGACACACACACAAATAAAATATATGTACAAAGAAAATCCCACCCTGAGATTAACCATACCAAGTCCCACCTGTGGCCTTCGGGACTAGCTTTCAAATTAATTTGCGTTCAATTTTAACTATGAAGAAATACCATTCCCCACCACCTATCAAAGCCAAGATCACCAATCCTGGGAAGAAATCAAAGAGCTTAAATGAAGCTCGTGACAGGAGAGGGCTCTGTTTATCATCCTCCAGCCCCTAGCTCAGAAGCCTTGAGGAATGGGAGCGCTATGTAGACACTGTTGGAAGTCACCAGCCAGGGCTTCCCTCACAATCACCAGCTTCTAAAGCCAGCCATTGAAACTGCAGGACTCCGAACAGGATCTAAGTGGCATCCCTGGCCCTGGATGCAAACACAACATTCTGAACTGAACTTGCCACATAGACCTGGCTGGCCTAGAACTCAGAGATCTATCCACCTGCCTTTGTAGTGATGTACTGTATATCACCTGTGCATGTCCAGATAGTTTGAGGACCTGTGAAGATAGGATTTACCCTGTTCAGCCTGAGAAGTTGGCTGGGTGAGAAGTGGCTGTGGTTTTTTTCCCTGTCTCTGATAGTCTAGCTTTTCCCCAGTACCTGGCTCTGAGTTTTTATTATAATACTAAATAGAATTTGTGCAATATGCCTCTGCTTCTGGTTTGCCCCCATCACATCCAGCTTAAAAGTATCTTTGAATTCAGTTTATCACATATGGGGCAAGGTAGCATATGTCTTTAATCTCAGCATTCTCTGTGAGTCCCAGGCCAGACTGATCTATATAGGCAGTGAGTTCCAGGTCAGCCAAGGCTACATGGTGAGACCCTGTCTCACAAACAAAAAGAGTGTCAGAGACAAAACCTGGAAATAAGATGTTATCATTCAAGGCTGGAAAGATGCATCAGCCATTCTTCCAGAGGACCAAGGATTACTAGCACCTATTTGCAACTCAACAGTCTGTAGTTCCAGTTTCTGGTGCACTGATGCCCTCTTCTGGTATCCACAGGTACAGCATGCACATGGTGCACAGACAGGCAAGCACCCACACATAAAAATGATAATAGGGGGGCTGGAGAGATGGCTCAGCGGTTAAGAGCACTGACTGCTCTTCCGGAGGTCCCGGGTTCAATTCCCAGCACCCACATGGCAGCTCACAACTGTCTATACACTCAGTCCCAGGCAAACACCAAGGCAAAATAAATAAATAAATGAAAGTTTAAAAAAAAAAAGATTTATTTAAAAAAAAATGATAATAGGGCTGGATATGGTTTAGCAGTAAACAGCTCTGCTGCCTTGCAGAGGACCCAGGTTTGATTCCTAGCTCCCACCTGATAGCTCCCAGCTGTCTGTAGCTCATTTTCAGGAGATGTAATAGCTTCTAGTAGATTCTGTGGGCATCTGGAATACATGTGGTACATGTGTATACATGCACACATGTAAAAATCTTTAGTTAAAAAAAATAATAGGGGGCTGGAGAGATGGCTCAGAGGTTAAGAGCACTGACTGTTCTTTCAGAGGACCTGAGTTCGAGTCCCAGCACCCACATGGTGGCTCACAACCATCTGTAATGACATCTGGTATCCTCTTCTGTATACTGTATACATAATAAATAAATAAATCTTTAAAAAAATAATGAACATCTTATTTAAAATGATGTCATCACTCAGAACTGATTGCTGCAGGAGACCTGGCAAAGATGGAGGGTTTTTTGTTTGTTTGTTTGTTTTATTTTGTTTGTTTTTTAATTTTATTTCAGGTAAGAGGAAAAAACAGACGCTGGGTGGATGGGTTCACACTTGTGAGTCAAGGCAGGAGGGTTGTCAGCCTGGCTACACAGTGAGTCCTAGGCTAGGCTATAAGATGTAAGACTCTGTCTCAAAAGCCTGAGTGTGCTGGTGCCTCCTGTGACCCCATCATTTGGGAAGAGAAGAAGACCAACAGATTAAGGTCAACCTTACTTACATCATGAGTTCAAGGACAGCCTGGGCTACAATGAGACCCCATCTCAAAATCTCCAAACAACAACAACAAAAAAAACAGACAACTGTGGGCCAGTAGGATGGCACACCAGGTAAAAATGCTTGCCATCAAGGCTGATGGCCTGAGTTCGATCCTTGGGACTAACCTGGTAGGTGAGAGCAGATGGATCAATATAATTTAACTTAAAGACAATCAATCTATAAGTCGTCCTTAATTTTTTGTTTTAAAAACAACACAAAATAGAGAGTAAGTATACGGGGTGGGGCATTTAAATTGGATCCATACTGAGTCACAGGATGTTGTCATAAACTAGTTAATCTCGTTCTTGGCCACCTGGCCCTGTCTGCTTCCTTATTAGGCTCCAGCCTAAGTTGCGTTCTTAAGACTTCATTAGAGCTCTTTGGCCTACATTGAATTAACTCGCAAGTTGTCTGTTCTATATGCTACATAAAGCATATGGAAGAGTTTCCAGAATGCACCCTGCGAAGTGCCCCAGTTATAGTCTATCTTAGAGATGGACAACTATAAAATCCTATCATTAAACATTTGAAACATTGAACATTGATTTATTTGTACACAGGAAAAAAAAAAAAAAAACCAAATCCCTTGAGTTAGTTCAGAGTTCTTCCCAACTCAGCCACCCACAGAACTGTGACATCTTTGTGTTTATTTGAAGCAGAGGTGAGACTAAACAAGCCAGGTGGTGGTTACACATACTTTTAAGCCTAGCACTTGTGGGTCAGAGGTAGGTGGATCTCTGTGAGTTTGGAGCCAACCTGGTCTACAGAGTGAGTTCAGGACAGCCAAATTTGTTACACAGAGAAATCTTGTTTCAAAAAATAACCAAACCAAAAAGTACAACAATTTAAAAAAGAATAAAAAAAAAACAGCAACTAGACCAGAGTGAGGTGAGGCAGGCCCTTGCCATCTGTCAGTCTCACCTGAACTTTAAGGGCAATTTTGTCAACGTTAATCAAAACAAAATACCGAATAAGCTTTGTCCTCTAGGCTAACTGAAGAGTTGGTAGCATAGACACTCACCATGACTTCAAGAACATATAATCATCCTGGTGTGGTGGCGCACGCCTTCAGTCTCTTCATTTGAGAGGCAGAAGCAGGAGGATCACTATGAGGCTAGCCTGGTCTACATAGTGAGTTTCAGAGCAGCCAAGGCTAACTAGTGAGACCCTGTCTCAAAACAACAACAAAAAGATATAATCAAAGATGGGGCGGCATGCCTTAGAGCCTAAAGTTAAGGCTGTAATCACAGAGGTTTCCTACAGTGTGACACAAGATGGAGCTTGCCTAATCCAAAACTCCAAAAATGGGGTGATCTGAAACGAGACCACAAGTAGAAAATTCCACTCCCACCCTCATAGAGCAGGTTACCGTCACCTTGACAATACTGAATGAAATCATTTCAAAGGCCAAGGATGCATCATAGCTGGTAGAGTGCTTGCCACTGTGTATGAGGCCCTGTGTTCACTCCCCAGAATCACATAGCTAGAGCTGGTAACGCATGCCTGTAACCCCAGCACTTGGAAAATGAAGCCAGGAGGATGAGAAAGTCAAGGTCATCCTGTGCTACATAGTGAGTCCAGCCTGGGCTACACAAGACTGCCTCAACTAACCTAAATGACTGTAGGATGCATGTACAAGGGAATAAAAAACACAAACTTCATATTTTAATTTAGCTGGCCTCCAAATATCTCACTATGTGAAGATGTGGAATTTAAAAAGGGCTGGAAAAGGAGTTTAAGTGACTAAAAGTGCTTGGCCACAATCTCTGGAATTCACTTAAAGGTAGAGGAGAAGATGTATTCCACAAAGTCATCCTTTGCTCTCTGTGTGAGGGCTATGGCATGGGAGGACATCTCACGCGCGCACACACACACACACACACACACACACACACATACATACCATGTAAAATTTTTAAATAAAAATTCTTCTGTCATAGACAGAAGGGAAATGCCCAGCTTGTACTGTATGTAACACCATGAAAAGGAGAAGGACAGATGAAACTTTGCAAGAGAACACAGACACAAAATGAAATATATATTATAATCCCACTACGGGAATAAAATATGTGTGTGTGTACCACTTTAAAAGAAGTAACAAGTGTTATTTCATAAGAGGTACATCTCGTGGTTGACAGAACCTGCCAACTAGGAGCTGAACACCATAGGTGTCATGTATGCCTTTGCAGTCACCTCTCAAAGCCTCTGGGCAGCCAGAGAGGAGAAAGAGGTGATGCACTTAATCTTGGCTCTATGAGAAAGGTTCATCTCATCACTCCTTCTCCAGTCTGGGAAAACCCTGGACCATGTCTGTAAGCTACTGGCCTTCTAATAGCATTGGGAGTCAGCCTTGTTCTGTAGACCTCAGAATAAATGTTCTTTGGTTATGTGTGTGTGTGTGGTGTGTGTGGTGTGCCCTCACATAGCTGTTCACAGGTTCACATGCATGTGGAGGTCAGAAGCTGAAGTCTGGTCCCAATCACTCTACATCTTATATACTAAGCAGGGTCTCTCTCTTAATCCATAGCTCTTCTGTTGAATTAATGGAGCTAACCAGTTTGATCCATGGATCTGGTCTTAGCTCCTCTTGCTCACTATGATCACCCAACATTACAGAAACTTTACTAGGGACTTTAATTGGGTCATCTGGCTTGCATGGAAAATGTTTTGTATGCTGAGCCATCTCAGAGACACTCAGACTAAGTCCTTCAGGAGCACTGTCCTTACTTCTGGAAAACAGTGGGTTCTAGTCAGGCAGGGTCACAATAGGACAGTGATAATGCTCACAGAGAGGCATAGCCAAGCATCTGTGCAGACACCTCAGTGTGATAGTTGAAGGAAAAGAAACAGAAAATTTAAATGTCTGTTAATTGAAGACTTCAAATGACTTTGGGAAGCTGGGTATGGTGATATACAGAAGTGGCCCCAGAATTCTGGTGATGGAGACAAGAGATCAGAGTTCAAAGGCTGTCCTCAACTACGTAGTGGGTATGAGGCCAGTCTGAGATATGTAGGACTAATACAACAAAAGAAAGCTAAAGGGTTTACTCAGTTGACAAACTGCTTGCCATGCAAGATTGTAGACCTGTATTCAGACCCCCAAATCCATATAAAAGCCCAGCCAGGGCCATGCGTGCCTGTAACCCCAGCCTTGACAGGGAACATAGGGTAGGAATAGGCAGATTCCTGAAACTCACTGATCGGTCAGTCTAACCAAAGTGCTGACCTTTATGTTCAGTTAAAAGTCTGTCGTACAAAATAAGGCGTTTGGCTGACAAGACGGCTCAGGGAAAGGTTAAGGCACCTGCTACCAAGCCTTACAACCTGAGTTCAATCCCTGAGACCTACGTGATAAGAAGAGCAAACC
The DNA here is from genome assembly GCA_004025045.1 of Sigmodon hispidus. Taxonomy (NCBI): domain Eukaryota; kingdom Metazoa; phylum Chordata; class Mammalia; order Rodentia; family Cricetidae; genus Sigmodon; species Sigmodon hispidus. The sequence goes on from PVIH01004145.1 coordinate 74,986, forward strand.
AAGCCCCACAGGTTGCCATCTGGCAGTGTGGCACGTGTGCTATGCCACTCCCACCATCACAAAAAGATACATACAAATTAATGTAAAAAAAAATTAACTAAGAAGCAATTGAGAAAAGACGTCAACCTCAGACCTATACAGAGATTCAAATATACACCTACATGCACATGTGTAAACCACACACAAGAAAAAAGAATAAAGGATGGGTGATGTGTGCATGTGCTGTTGGGGGAGGAAATCCTCAGATGTATCAAGTATCATAATCAAGATGCAGAAATGCATGAGCATGCCCTCAGTTATGCCTCATGCAGCTGGAGCTGTGCATAAATATGTGTATGAGTATAAACCATGGTCGAACTCCAGAGTGGTCTCTTCTTTATGCTTAGTAACGCCCACCTAGATGATGACAGGACACTTATTGGAAATCACTAGAAGACTTTAACTTTCACTTTTTGAGTACAGATGTCACGAAGTTATCCTAAAACTTACTCTGTACTTGCCTAAGTTGTCTTCAAAAATTAAAATCCTCCTGCCTCTACATCCTGAGTGCTGGGAACTATAGGCACCTACCTACTCCTATGCCTGGCATGTTAAGTGATCTCAGACACTGAATCATGGAAGGGAAAAAATGGCTTCTAATTTTGTTTCTCTAGAATATTCTTTACAAGAGAAGCTGGCCACTATGTCTAAAGCTACTTAAGCTACCTGTGATGCTTCGTTTGAATTGTCAACTTGACACAACCTGGAATTACCTGGGAAGAGAGTCTCAATAAAGGACTGTCTAGGCCAGGTTGGCCTATGGGTATACCTGTGTTAGGACTATCTTAGTTTAATTGATGTGGAAAGATCCAGCCCACTGTAGGTTACCATTCCCTAGACAGGAAATCATGAACTGTACATAAATATAGAAAGAGTACGTTTGTAGGAAATGTGCATGCATTCATTTCTCTTGACTTTGGATGTGATGTGATTGGCTGCTTCAGGTGCCTGCCTTGACTTCCCCTAAATGATGGGCTGTAACCTAGAACTATAAGCCAAAGAAGCAAACTCTTTTTTTTTTTTTTTCCTTGATGTTGTATTTGTCAGGGTGTTTCATCATCACAACAGGGAAATAAACTGAAACACAGCAGCCATGGAGAATACTCGGTAGGGAGGAAAGAGGATTCCTGGCCACAGATGAGTGAATAAGCTATCATAGACACAGATGCTCTGACCCTGGGTACCACAGATTTGTGAGAGAATCTGGCTATGAATACAGGCATGTACCACCAATGCTGGCCTCAGGAAGACACACAAATATTTATACAGTAAAGATACCATTAATATCTATGTGTTCTGAAGTGGTAAGGTCACCAAATTTTGAAAATTTCTTAATAGAAAAAATGGAGACCTTGTATAATCCTTTGTTTTGTCTTTGGGTAACAGGGCCCTACTCCTGGCATCTGGTATTTTTCAGCATTCCCTCTGTGTGACTCTGGAAGCATGAAAGTGGTACCTTGCAGAAGTCTGCCTCCTCGGTAGAGGTGAAGGGCTAGGCCTGCTTCCAGGTTCTGAGCCACGATGAGATCGGCAACCTCAGATGGGCTTTCAAAATCAAAGACATCTCTCAGAAAGCACGTGTGGCCTGCAGCTTCCAGGTGGTCCCTTAATTAAAAAAAAAGAGAGGGAAAAGTTGGAATTGGTTAAGGATTTAGAGATGCTCTGTGATGAAACACAAATAGAAGCTTGTGGTGGTGACAATAACCATCCATTCCCCAGCCTGCAAGACCTGAGACTGTGGCTGGGATGAAGGCCAATGTAATCTCAACTTTGAGATACATGGAGCCTTGCACCACATTCAGTGGCATTGGATGACCTCAAAACTCTGCCTGCACCTCTCTAATTCCACTGCTTCCTCTGTCAACTGCCCCTTTACTCTAGATGATGCCTGAGATGCACCTTTTAGCTGCTGTCACTCTTAATATTTTTGCATATTTTTTTTAGATTTATTTATTTCATTTTATGCTCATGAGGGTTTTGCCTACATGTGTGTCTGCGCACCACATATAATGCCTGGTGCCTGCAGAAGTCAGAAGGTGTCAGATCCACCAGAACTGGAGTCCTAGGTGATGGTGAGCTGCCAGGTGGATATTGGGAGCCAAATCCAGGCCCTCTGCAAGAGCTGCCAATGGTATTAACCATGGAGTCATCTCTCCAGCCCCTGTCAACTCATTTCTTGAAGAAAGACTTCAGTGGGCAGGCATGATGGTTCCATGGTATAAAGACACTTCCTGCCAAGCCTAACAACCTGAATTTGTCCTATTGCAACCTACATGATGGAAGCTGAGAACCGAATGTCCCAAGTTGTACTCTTACCTCCATGTGTTTGCCATGGCATATGTCATGAGGGTCTTCCTCCTGACACTTCCTGCTCTACATTAAATATATATAAGTAAGTAAACAAATATGATTTAAAACATTTTGAGGGTTGTCCCCCAGTGTGGCCCTCATCTTAAATCTCCAGAAATAGGAGTTTAATAAAATTAAGCTCTTTATAAAGTTACTTTTCTTTATACAGTTAATCATCCTAGGATGTTTTTGTTACCATAAGCAAGACTGGACTAGCATGGGTTATCTGGTATCCAAATGCACTGCAAAAGCAAAAAGGCCTTGGGAAGAAGAAGCAGACTGAGTCCTCAGTGCTATGGAATAATCCTCTGTAAAGATATGTCACTGTAAAGATATATCACACAAATTGGTTTAACAAAATGCTGATTGGCCAGTAGCAAAGCAAGAAGTAGAGGTGGGGTTACCAAACTGAGGATGCTGGAAAGAGGATGGGCGGAGTCAGGAGTCACCAAACAGATGCAGAGGAAGCAAGATGAGAAAAGGCACCAAGTCACATGACTAAACATAGATAAGAATTATAGGTTAATTTAAGTGTAAGAACTAGATAATAATAAGCCTGAGCTACCAGCTGAGCATTTAGAGCATTTATAATTCATATTCAGCCTGTGAGTCAATTATTAGGAAGTGGCTGCCAGGTATTTGGGAACAGGTAAGCATGAGAGAACCATCTGTTTACAACTCAGTACCATGCTCACTCTGGGCATAGAATGAGACTTGTCCTCTGTGTTAACATATGAATGATAACATCTCTTTGTATAAGATAAATCTATAACATGATAATGGTACCGTGCAAATAAAGCATCTCTTGAGTTAGAAAGATGGCTTAAAGTTTAGAATACTGGCTGCTCCTTCAGAGGACCCAGGTTCAAATCCTAGCACCTATCTGTGGCTCACAACAATCTGTAATTCTAGTTCCAGAGGATCTTATATCTTCTCTGGCTACTGTGAAAACTGCAAACACAATACTTGCATGTTAGTTAAGCATATACATGCATATGTGCAACTTTTTTTAATTCTAGAAAAGAATTCTTCTAAAATAAATAAAAGCAAAACATTGGTCTGAGGACTTACGTGGTCTTTACTTCTGAGGTATATTGTATTTTTATTTTTATTCTTTTATTGATTTAGGTAATTATTTTTAGTATGGGAGATTCAACTTATAGCTTGATACAAGCTAAGCAAGACATATATTTCCAGGTTGGTAGGCTAGCCTTGAACTCTCTCTATAACCCAGGCCGACCTTAAACCTATAGTTGTCCTGCCTCAGCCTCCCAAGTAGCCAGTCCCGTGTCACTATGCCTAACTCACATCTTATAAGTTGGCTATACCATTTTCACTGTGAAATTTGATCAGTCATTGGAGGTTCACAGTATTACCTCACACTATGCTCTCTCTGGAAGCACTGGTGGCCCCTGGCCAGCACTCCAAGAAGAAGCCTACTGACTCTTCAGCTATTGCTCACCTCAGCCTAAGAGTCAGGATTCTACGTGCTCTGAGCGGAAGTGAGTAACTACTATTCCATCTGCCTAAAGCTGTAGGAAATAAGAAGCTGTTGACAGATGGCAATGAGTCTAACTTATCCTGGAGAACGAGGGCCTGGGAGATCAATGACCTCTGCTGAATCCTTATGGAGAAAAGGGAAATGGCTCTTTGTCATGGGTAATAAAAGTCATGATGAAAAGCTGTTCTTTATCTGCTAAGCAGCCTTTAAACAGCATCATGACACTTGCTGCATGATCTCATAAACATCTAAATAAAAAAATGCTTAATCTTAATTCTCTGTGGACTGTGGCTAGCTGACTTATAACACTTTGAAGTTGCTTTGTCCTTATTCCTTCTGTCAGAGGATAATTCAATAATAGATGCACAAAGTATCTATTATGCCTAAGGAATTGTGTTTTTCTTTCCTAGCAAAAGGTTTTTTAAAAAAAGGATCAGAGAGAGAGAGAGAGAGAGAGAGAGTTTAATAGTTCATTGTTTCCAGAATGGGAGGGAACAAATTTGCATATTCATGACTTAAGATTAGAACTCTCCATCCACCTCCATCCAACAACAGCCCTAAATTTTTTAGAAAGATTTATTCACAACATTTTGAAATTATGTGTATATATGTGCATGTGCGCCATGTACATGCAGTACCCACAGAAGCCAGAAGAGGGCTCCAGACTCACTAGAACTGGAGCTACAGGTAGTTGCGAGCCACCAAGTAGATGGTGGGGACTGAACTCAGGTTCTCTGCAAGAGCATTAAGTACTTTTAAAATGCTAAGCTATCTTCACAGTTCTTACGGCCTTCTTATTACCGTGAATAATAAAGCTTAATTGCTTCTGTGTGCTACAGATGAGAATTTCCATAATCAGCAATGCCTGTGTTACAAAAATAAAAACTAGAACAGCCAAGCATGATGCTGCATACCTGTTATCCCAGAACCTAGGACACTGAGGCAAGAGGGTGTCTGTGAGTTTGAGACCCCTCTGGACTAAATAGTGCCTTTCAGGATAGAGGATACAATGGCACATAACAAAGACAAAAATAAAAGACTAAGAATCTATCTTTGCAGTAGACTACTTACCTAATATGCATAAGGCTCTGGAGGCCATCCCCTGAATTATATACACTTTTTTCTATTTTAGATAGATTTCACTTGCATGAGTGTTTTGCCTGTATGTATGTATGTATGTATGTATGTATGTACACCATATGCATGCAATACCCTCAGTGATCAAAAGAGGGCATCAGATCCTCTAGAACTGGAATTACAGATGTTTCTTAGTCACCATGTGGGTACTGGGAACTGAAACTGGGTATACTACTAGAGCAACAGATACCTCTGAGATATCTTTCCAGCACCATTAATTATGGGGTGGGTTTTATGGTGTGGCAAGGATAGCTAAGAAAGGGGCATTTCTGCAGGAAGCCTTCCCATGTGATGCTGTAGCACAGATTAAGCAAGTCCCTTTCCTGAGTTGTCATGACCCTGCACTTCTCTGTCAGAGGAGCACATATAACTAGATAATGCTTTGTGCATTTGCATGTCAGAACCTTATTCCAAATAACCCTAGAAGGGAAGGCAGAGCCTCAGGAGTGTCACAAACACTGTGATGCTTGGTTCTGGCAGATATGCACAGCTCTGATTGCTTGGCTGCTGACTTCAGGAGTATAAGAGCTGCAGGGGCCACCTCTGCTAGGTAAGAACCCACCTTGCCTTTGATGCTCATTTGCCAAATGTTAAACACTGACTGTTTTCCAACTACCTGTTACTTATGGCAGAAATATAAAATAATCTCTTTCCTTGCACTTCTTAGGCACCCATGATTTCCTGAGTCCTTGTTATGGTTTGGGTACGAGATGTTCCCCCCAAAGTTCATGTATTGTGTGTGTGTGTGTGTGTGTGTGTGTGTGTGTGTGTGTGTGTGTGTTGCATCATGTGTAGTCTTTGATCTTTGGGTGGTGACTGATCCATGAAAGCACTGATGTTCCTGATGGATTTATCTATGGATCATAGCTTAATGGATTTGGAGGAGGGTCAAGTTCTCCACACTCAGAGGTCTAAAACCTTCATCCAAAATCCTGCTTTCCTCCTCTGACCTTCCCAGGGTACTTTGCCACAGCAATTTTAGTAGATTCCTCTAGAGCAAAAACCAGAAAACTTCCCCTTATGGATTCTTCAAAAAGGTTTCCTAGCAATTGCAGCAGAACTCGGTAGGGCAGTGGCCAGGCTATGGTAAGGAAAAAGAAAGCAATCCCTGGCTGCAGATGATGTCGTCCCCAGGAGGCTTCAGATTGCTCCCTTTCCCTAAGGTATCACATCTCAAGGTTTAGCAAATAAAAACATGTTTGCTTGCTAGCTTGCCCTGGGTGAGGTAAGAACAGCTGCCACCCACTGCACAAAGTCCAGCTCTTCCTGTGACAATTCTGGTGCAACACTCGCTGCTCTGTGCCAACCTGACCCTAACAGTGTGTCTTCCTGGTTGCTGGGGGTACTTGGTACTTGGCAGCATTGTTCAGAAACCCTCAGGAATGCCACAAACACCGTGCTGGGTGGGGAACTCAGTCCTGAGACAAGTACAGCACGGTATGACTTGAAACAAAGGTCGGGAAACTTTTTTTTTTTGTGATTGGATGTGGTGGCACATGCCTACAATGCATGCACTCAAGACGATCAGAAGTTCAAGGTCTTGCCTAGCATTGGCCAGACCTGTTGCCATTGTGGGGTGGGGGAGGTGTTCAAGGTCAGCCTCAGCTACATAGCCAACTGTTTCAAAAGTGATGATGTTGGCAGTGACTGGAGAAATGGATCAGTGGTTAAGAGTGCTGGATACACTTCCTGAAGGCACAGATTATGTTTTCAATACCCAATTGGTGGCTCACAACTATCTGATGCCTTCTTCCAGCCCCTGTGGGCACCAGGCACATATGTGATGCACAGTCATACATGCATATAGACACATTCAGACAAAGCACCCATACCCAAAAGGTAAAAAGTGAAAATAATAATAAATTTTAAGATGCTAAAAAAGCCCACTTGAGAATGGAAGGCAAAATGTCTTTGGGTTTCTGGTGTGTAGTCTTTGTCTCAGCTACTCAATTCTCTGCTATGAGAAAACCTCTCCCATACAATTGAGGAGCACTTTGGGGTTTCTGTATAAAAGAAGGAGTCAGATGGGGATGTAGCTCAGTGGTAGAGTGCCTGTCTAGCATGCATGAGACTGTAGATTTCTGGTCCCCCAGGACTGCCAAAGAGCGAAGGGAGAAATGGAGACAAGGAGAAAGGAAAACTTCTGCTATCCACAAAAGCAGGGACTGATCCAAGTAGCTGTATGAAGACTGTTTTGAATTATTGAAAGGGGTTTGAGAATTGGCCACCTTTCCATGAGACAAGAGGCTCTTTGAAGTCCTTGGCCCAAGCCTAGTTGGACACAGTGACTGAAGACACTGATCACATCATACCTACTTCCAGTTTGTTTTCTGGGTTACATTTATTTATTTATTTATTTTTTTAAAAAACCACTTTTATTTATTTGCCTTGGTGTTTGCCTGGAACTGGAACTACAGACAGTTGTTAGCTGCCATGTGGGTGCTGGGAATCGAACCCGGGTCCTCTGGAAGAGCAGACGGTGCTCTTAACCGCTGAGCCATCTCTCCAGCCCCCGGGTTACATTTATTTTGAGACAGGTCTATGTACCCCAGGCCAACCTTGAACTCCCTGAAATCCCCCTACCTCAGTCTTCTAAATTCTGGGACCAGAGCATGAGCCTCCACACTTGCCTCTGCTCTAGGCTTCTGACTCTACAATTTCTTTTTTTTTTTTTTTAAACATTTATTTTTATTTTATGTGAATCGGTGTTTTGCCTGCATGTATAAGGGTGTCAGATCTTGGAGTTACAGACAGTTGTTAGCTGCCATGTGGATGCTGGGACTCGAACTCAAGTCCTAGTTGCTTTGGCATTACTGACACTTTGATGTTTGGACATAGAAAGTGACACCCCCATGTAAGGCCTCTGAAGCTGACCTCCTGTGTTCCTGCCTCGTGTTCCCTTTCTCATGCAAAGCAAGCAAGGACAACAGAATACTGGTCATAGAAATCTGAGTCCTCTCTCCATTCCCACCCCCAAACCAAGCCTAAAACCTGAAAACTCCACCCCCATTCTTGGGAAATGGAGAAACCTAGGTATTTAGACTTAACTTCCAACACAAAAGTCACACCTCTGGGTCTGGAAAGATGGATTTGAATTTAGACTGCTTTTTGCATAAGCATATGGACCAAGTTCACGTCCCTAGCACCCATGTTAAAGAGAGGTTCAGGGATAAAGAAAAAGATCAAAAGTTAAAAGCACAAACTGTTTTTTTACCACATCTATGTCTGGAGGCTCACAACCAGATCCAGAGGACCCAATGGACCCCCTCAGGCCTCTTTTCAAATCCACATTCACATCTACATATCCCTACAGACACACACAAGTACACACAATTAACATATATACATATATGTGTATGTATGTATGTATATATTTTAGCCAGGCACAGTGGCATACACATTTAATCTAAGCACTCAGGATGCAGAGGCAGGTGGATCTCTGAGTTTGAAGCCAGCCTTGTCTACAAAGCAAACTCCAGTCTATCTAGGGCTACACAGAGAAACCTATGCAAAATAAATGTGTGTGTTTGTGTGTGTGTGTGTGTGTATTAAAGTCACACATGCTAAAGTCTCTGTGAGGCTGAGTAGTTAGAATTAGGTGGTTCTGACTCCTTTAACTGGCTTATTGAGGGCAGGACTCACAAGCTCACACTGCTCCCCAAGTCCCACCATGATGGGTGAAAACCCTCTGTCATATCCCATCGCATCTTACTTTGGTACTGTCCAATATTATTGGGAATCACTTACAGCCATTCACTGTTCTATGAGTCTACAACTTCATTCCAGGGCAATGTGAGCTTCTCTAAGCCCACCAAGGCCTCCCCCAAATCACTTACTGATCCCCTTAGAAATGGCACACATTCTCCAAGCCCACTTCCCCCATAGAAAGAGCATGCATACTCACTTCTGGGTTAATGAGCAGTTATACTTTGCGAGGGCCTCCTTGCACATAATAAAATTGGGTATGTTTTCTACCATTTCATTTACTGATGATCAGTTCCTTCCAGAGAACCTTGGTCCTTTTCCTACCCACAGAGTCAAATGTTAGCTAACATGTGCTTAATGTTTAAATGCTTCCCAATCGTAAACACAACCTGTTCTTCCTGCCATGTGCTTAAGACAACTGGATGGCTCTCACCAACCTTTTATATCTCAAGCTTGCACTGGCCTCAGAACCTGTATTACTGTTAGCCCTTCCAGATCTGTCTTCCCAGATCTTGGTGGATGCCTCCCTTCTGGTCTTACCTTGCATGCTTCTTCTACAGGGAGCATGCCCTGGACACTATTTCCTGAAGAAGCCCCTCCCTCCGACACAAAGGTCATATTGTTTCGTTTTTTGAGATAGGATCTCAAGGAGCTGTCTGACCTGGACTTTGGTAGTGGCAGAGGATGACCTTGAATTTCTGATTGTCCTGTCTTCACCTCTCAGATACCCAGCTTATAGGATTATACCACCATACCTGGCTTATATGGTGCTGGCAATAGAATCCAGGGATTTGAGTATGGTTGCTTGCTTGGCAAACACTCTACCAATTAAGCCACCGCCCTCAGCCTGGTTTCAGTTGCTTGATAGCACCGATCACCCTTTGGGGTGATTTACTTCTGTTTATTCTCCGTGTCCCTCTTTCATTCCAAAGAGCTCAGTCTAAAGAGCCCAGAGAGTCCAGTGAGCGACCGAACTAGATGGAAACCTAAACCAGTTTCTCTCCTGTAAACTTCATGAAAGCATCCACCCTCTATGATCACTGTGATCTTGAGAGGAACTGTAACATTTTCTACCTGAAAGTGACCTGTGAGGGTTGGGTTTTTTGTAACATCAGCGGCTCTTTCCCATAATGAGGAAACAAACCCATAGAGCGGGTAAGCCATTGGGAAATTTCGTGAAGCAAGTGGAGGTGGAAGTGGAGATTGGGGGTGGGGGGCGGGGAGAAAGCTAACTTCAAGACCGAGTAGGCATGTAAGCATCTACCTCCTTCTGATACACACCAGCCCTGCCTGATCCAGGCCACCAGATGGCCAGAAGGTTAACGAACCCGCCTTCCCTGCCTTGCCCTGGCTCCAGGCTTTTGTCCCAGGTAAACACACAAAGCAAAAAGACCTAATAAGATCAGCTGAGTGTTCAGAAGAGAACCAGATGGGAGGTGGAGGCAGGGAACAGCAGCTACAGAACGCAGACCCAGGATCCCTGCACGTGCTGGACCATCCACCAGGACTCTGCCCTTCTCCAGCCATGTAGGTCTACCTTTCATCGGGACTCTCTGCCTTTCTCCAGGCACGTGGGGCCCCCATCGCATCCTAGGCCGCTCTGCCCAAACCCCACCTCTGCATCCAGGCCTTTGCAGAACCCCTGAGTCTTCCCCCAATCCCGCCAGCGCTGGCCCAGGCTGTCCTTTTGCCGCACCCTAGAGCACTCAATAGCCAGACAGGGTAGCCGCAGCTGGCATCAAAGCTACACCCTCCTCGCGCGGCACCTGCGCCCATGACCCAGCCGTTTGTGCACGCGCTGCTCCGGCGCCCGGGCCCAGCCCAGCATCCCCAAGCGAGGGGATGCTCAGGTCCCGCAACATACCGCAGGCGCTCGGCTGTGACCGCGTTGCCAGTGTGTGGCCGCAGCACAGCCAGGAACAGAAGCCGCATGTCGCTACCACCAAGGACTGAACCACCAGGCCCCAGGTCCCAGGGATCCCAGCAGGATCCGGGTGAACTCGGTCCCTCCCTTCGCTCCTAGGCGGAGCAGCAGGTTCAGGAACAGGGAGGGGAAAGGGGAGCGGAGGGGGTAGGGAAAGGGAAAAGATAGGGAGAGGAGGGGATGGGAGGGGTCGGGAGGAGAAGGGAGGAGGGAAAGGAGAAGGGAAGGCTGGGGAACGGAGAGGACCTGAGGAGATTAGCGGGTGGGGAGGGGTCACGAGCCAGGTGTTAGGCATTCACGAGCTCAGGAAGGGGTGGGGGTGTCCACTGTTCCAGGGACCCAGAACACAAGTGGCCCTATGCCTCCTCATTATGTCCTTGAGTGAGTGGGCTACTCACATGCAACATGGTAGCTAAGAGACTGAGACTGCGCTCCCCCCCCCAAAAAAAAACTGGGACCAGATGAGATGTGGGGTGCTAGCCCACATGCAGAGAGAGTCTCATTCTGCACAACTTTATCTTTGAGGGGACTCCAGGCCCCAGGATGTCCTGGATTCTGAAGCCTTGGGCCATAGGACAGAGAGCTTGTCCTTTTTTAATACCCTGGCATCCCTGAACTAAGTTCAGTAAACTTCCAGAGGAAGAGAATGGAGGACAGAACCATAATAGGGACAGCGGCTTATGGAGTCAGGTTCCAGGGGCGCAGGTTTGGAGTTCCAGCAATGCCAAAACGGAGGCAGGAGGATTGCTGCCACCAAATTCTGAGGAAGAGGGTGCAGGGGAGTTGGGGAGGCAGCCTCCAGGAGTCCAGGATTTCTTGCATGTTAGTCTATTCTGTGCACTGAGCCACATTCCCAGCCCCAGAAAGGCAACTTTTGAGGACTATGCTGTGCAGCTAGGCTAGGTGTGTGTGGAGCCCAGGCTGAGAGCCTCTTGCAGCAAGTACACCTCAGCAGGAAGCAGGAAGCGTGGGACCACACAAAGCCCTCTGACAACATAATTTTTGGTGAATTCATGGTGTTTCACAAAGACGTGTGCAGTATATAGAACCCATATTTTAAACTTAATAGCCCCTGAAATCAATTTCTTCCCACCCTCCAGCCCCCTCCCCAACAGCTTTAGATGTCTTGTGCTGGATTCTCTCAGTCCAGTTCTGCCACACACTGACCCCTGATTTCCTAATGGACTAAGCCTGCCTGGGGGGAGGGGGCGGGGAAGAGTGGTTCCAATTGTCTTGTCTCTTCACCAGGAGGAAAAGGAGAATATTTCCGTATTTGTTTATTATAGAATTACTCATTTCTTTCCTCTCCTCAGTCAAGGCTGCTGGGATTTGCTTTTTCTTTCTTTTCTAACTTTCCTTTATAAAAAAATTTTGATGTGAGTGCGTGCTTGTGTGTGTGTATGTGTATAGGTGCCTGTGGAATCCAGAAGAGGGTATCAAACATTATATAGCTAGAGTTCAAGTGGTTATGAACTGTCTGATATGGGTTCTGGGACTCCACCTCAGCTTCTAACCCTCTCAGAATTTATCTTGGAATCTGGAGACCATCACATTCTTATTTCAGGCAGCGGAAAGTAAGAAAGGAGGAACCATGTCCTCTGAAGACTGCATTTCATTTTTAAGGCATATTCCTGGAATTCACAGGATCTTTGATGGTGTTTTCTTAAAGACTACATGGGTGCTTTGAAGATATAAGGAAGCTGGGACATGCTTCCCTCGTGGGACACTCTGTCACCCTTAGTGAAGTTTGTTTAACAGAGAAAAATGAGAGAGGAGGTTTGTACCTCTGTCATCATAATCTAAATCTATAACTCAACAGACCAAAATGTGTATGACCTCAGTTGGTACAAACTGAATATGGTGACACACACTTATAAACCCATCTGCTGAAACAGTCAGGTGCTGAAGCAGGAGGATGGAAAATTCAAAGCCATCTTGGGCAACTTTCTGAGACTCTTGGGTTTTGTTTTGTTGAGATAGGAGTCTCACTCTGGTCCTGTAACTCACTACGTAGATCAGGCTGCCTCAAACTCAGAGATCAGCCTCTGCCTCCCAGGTGCTAGGATTAAAGGAGGTTTTGTTTGTTTTGTTTCTTCTTTGTTTTGATTTAGCTTTTCAATACAGTTTCTCTGTGTAGCTCTGGCCATTCTGGAACTCAGTAAACCAGGCTTATGCAGAAATGTGCCTGCATCTGCCTCTCAAGTGCTAAAATTAAAAGCATGCACCACCACTACCTGGCTTAAAGCTGTTTTTAAAAGGAAAGGTGTAGTTGGGTATAACACCAGTACAAACAAACCAAAAACCTGAGCCCTTTTTTAACCTATAGGGTTGCCTTGAGCCTTTCAGCATCAGAGAGGCCTTCTCCAAGGTTCTAGAGAATAAAGTTCAGAAGTCAGAGTATCATTTGGGCAGCACCCCTTCTAGACACCTTAAAAGAATAGTTCTCAACCTTCCTGACATTGTGACCCTTTAACATAGTTAATTCCTCTGTTGTGGCGACACCCTCCCATAAAATTATTTTGTTGCTACTTTATAACTGTAATTTTGCTACTGTTATGAATTGTAAATATCTGATATATAACCCCTATGGGAGTCACAACCCACATGTTGAGAACCACTGCTCTGGGCATAGCTATTGGCTCCTTGCTGGTGGCTCTTATAACATTCTTCCTTCTGTGGTTGCATTGACATCACCTGGTAAATGACCACTGTCTCTGCTGGCTATCCCTTGGTCCTCCCGGTATAAGGTGCCTCATAATACACTGGGGAGATGCCTCTTGTCAAGGTGCTTGTCTTAGCCACAGGGGAAAAAGCTCCTGTTTTTTAAATAACAGTGCTCTGGTGGTCAGAATGCATGTTCCCTCTGCAAAATCTATGGTGAAACTGGAACACACAATGGACTCTCTGGACAAGTACAAGCCAAAGGCTATGTATTAATGCACTAGTGGGTAGGGGAAGGTCTTGGGGGGGGGACAACAAGATGCAAGCAGACAACAGCCTTCATCAAACACCAAATCTGTTCCCTTCATCTCAAATTTCCATGCCTTTATGAGTGTGAAATTTTTATTGTGTCTGTATAAATTATCCAGGCTTTGGTGTTTTGTTCTATAATATTTAGTTTCTAGGAGCTAGTAGAACAAGAGCATATTGCTTTTGGTGGGGAGATAAGGGGCTACCATATTAGCTACTTTTAGTTGTTGTGACAAAACACTGACAAACCAAGTTAATTTTGCTGGGGAAAGTGTTTACTATGACTTATGGTTCCAGAGGGATAAAGGTCCACCATGGCTGGGGTCCATGGCAATGGAAGATATTCATACGCATGGTAACACAAGCAGGAAGCTGTGAGTTCACATCTTTAACTACAAAAATGAGGCAGAAAGAGCAAACTAGATGTTGGGTGAGACTATAAACCTTCAAAGCTTGTCTCCAGTGACATGTGTCTTCTATCAAGGCTATAAACTGCTCCCCTCCCCCCAGGTTTCATAACCTCCAAAAAGTGCACCACCTACTGGGAACCAAATGTCCAAATACTTGAGCCAGTGGGGGACAGACCACCACACTACACAAACCTGAGAAAGCCTAGTTTTTTAATTTTTTTTTAATTTTTTTTTGATTTATTTATTTATTATGCATACAGTTTTAGAGAAGAGGGCGCCAGACCTCATCATAGATGATTGTGAGCCACCATGTGGGTCCTGGGAATTGAACTCAGGTCCTCTGGAAGAACAGTCAGTGCTCTTAACCTCTGAGCCATCTCTCCAGCCCTGAAAGCCTGTTTTAGAAAGGACTGCATTCTTCACACACCACACTCATCTCATATAAAGTATTTCCCCATCCTTCTCGCTCCTGTGTGTTTTGTCCCATCTCCCTCTCTGTAGTCCTAGTCTGTTTTCTAACTGTAACATGGAGCAATCAGTTCTTGTCTCAAATGCATCAAGACTAAGAGGTTGCCACTCTCTTCACAACCTCAGCGTGCTGGGGCAGCAGCACAAATAGCCTAGGCGAGTATTCAGTAAACATTCCTTTAATTCTGATGAAGCATTTAATGCATGCTGCTGAGTCCTGATTTTTTTTTTAAAGTTTTTGTATATCTTTATATGTATGAGTGTTTTTCTTACATGTGTGTCTGTGTGCCATGTGCATGCAGTATTCATGGAGGCTGGAAGAAAATGTCAAATCCACTGGAGCTGGAGTTACAGGTGATTATGAGGCGCTGCACGGGTGCAGGAAATCGAACTCTGGTCCTCTGCAAAGGCAGCTGGTGCTCTTACCTCCTGAGTTATCTCTCTAGCCCTTGTGTCCTGATTTTCGATAGGAAGGTTGGCTAGGCTGAAGCTCACATTGGATATTTCTGGTTATTAGTGTTCCATTAGGTAGGAGAGGCTGCCATGTTTTAGCACCATCACTTTGACAGGCCCACTGTTTCAGTTTATTCATTTATAAAATGAGGAAAACTATAAACAGTATCATGGCCAGCCAGCTCAGTTTTTACAGAGTCTTTTACAATGGTCTCGCATAGGTAATAGAAAAAGGCGGGCTGGAGAGATGGCTTAGAGGTTAAGAGCACTGACTGTTCTTCCAGAGATCCTGAGTTCAATTTCCAGCAACCACATGGTGGCTCACAACCATCTATAGAGTATCTGGTGCCCTCTTCTGGTCCACATGGACACATGCAGGCAGAACACTCTA
The DNA here is from genome assembly GCA_004025045.1 of Sigmodon hispidus. Taxonomy (NCBI): domain Eukaryota; kingdom Metazoa; phylum Chordata; class Mammalia; order Rodentia; family Cricetidae; genus Sigmodon; species Sigmodon hispidus. The sequence goes on from PVIH01004145.1 coordinate 90,333, forward strand.
TACATAATAAATAAATCTTTTTTAAAAAAAAAAAGAAAGAAAGAAAAGAAAAGGGCACACAGGCAAATATGTTATTATGGAAAATGCAGAAATGAATTTTGGAAAGGAGGAAGACTATTGAGATTGTTCCAGCTGCTTCTAACATAAGGGTCTTAAAATATGTGCAAAGAAAAATCTGATTTTTCCCCTTTGATCATAGTGTTGGTTATTTTCTAGTTCCTAGCATCAGGGAGAACAAAAATTTGTATCACCAACTCTGTAAAGATGATAGACTGTTCGAAGGAGAGCTCCAAGGGCCTTCAGAAATGGCTCTGTTGTCAAAATCTGTTGAATTTTTTTCCTTTTCCTTCTATGCTCATAATAAGCCAGGCAGCCACATCTCTGTTACTATCAGAGTTTTGAGTCTGTGACACTGCTCTTGTCCATGATGCTGCAGGGTGTGGGTTATTGTGTGGCAGAAAAGGGAGATAGAAACAGAAAAAAGATAAGGGAGGGGCCAAGGGGAGAAGGGTGGGGGAATACTTTGAACACATTCATGTGAAAGAAGAGTCCAAATTACATAAATTCCATGGCTCTGAGAAAGCCACCTTGCTATTTTGGATGTGAAAGGTCCAGCACAGGATGGCTTTCTTGAATGCATCATCCTCATCTGGTGGCACTGTTGCTGCTTTGTACATTTATGAAACATTCAGGAAACAGCAACCCAGTGAAAGAAGTGGGCTTCTGGGGTGTGAGAAGGTGGGTGGGCCTTGCACAATAGGCTGGACTCTCCCTCATCAATCACTAATTAAGAAAATATCCCACAGACCTATCTATCTATAGCCTCATCTTATTGAGGCATTTTCTCAAGTGAGGCTCTTTCCTCTCCAGTGACTCTAGCTTATGTCAAGTTGACATAACACTGGCCATCACAGCAAGTAGGGACACTTACTATGCACTCAAGGATGGCCTTGAACTTGCGATTCTCCCGACTCCACCTTCAAAGCACTGAGATTACACATATTTATCCCCATGACTGATTTTCTGTGGTGCTGTGGATGGGACCTGGGACTTTGAGCATACTAGGCAAGCATGCTACACACTGAGCCACATTCCCAGCCCCAAGGATAGAACATTTTGTTGATAATCTTTTTTTCTGCTTTGGTTTGCATTTGTTCTTGCTACCACAGAAGTTTGTATTGTAATATGTTCTTTTTATTTAGTGACCATGGCAAGTGGGCTGATGGGATGTCTTGGTGGGTAAAAGCATCAGCCACCAAGCCCAAGACCCACATGATGGAGATGATGGACTCCTATGAGTTTTCCTCTGCCCTCCTGGTGCATGTTCTAGGGGCTGCAGAGACAGCTCTGTGATTAAAAGTACTTGCTGCTCTTGCCGAGAATCCCACTTTAGTTCCAAGCACTCACCTTAGGTGGCTCACAACTTCTTGTAAATCCAGTTTAAGGAGATGTGGTTCCATTGCCGTCCAGGGGCACCTGCACTCGTGTACATACCCACACACAGGCACATAATTAAATATAGATTTTAAAGCTCTTAAAATTTTTAGGTCTGGAGAACTGGCTTGGTAGTTAAGAGTATATATTTCTAGAGGTCTTCGGAGGACCTGAGTTCAATTCCCAGCACCCATGTCAGGTGGCTCATAACCACTTCTAACTCCAACTGCAGGGAACCTAACACCTATGGTCTTTGTAGGCACCTGCCCTTATGTATACAACCTACACACACACACACACACACACACACACACACACACAATAATAATAATAATAATAATAATAATAATAATAATAATAATAAAATTATCCAGTAGGTCCTGATAAATACAGGCCTTCTCCTAGTGGTTCAAACAAGTCCCATGCCGTGAGTTGCCAAGGAGGAATTGGAGCTTACGTAGTTTCTTCACCTTAAAATAGAAAGATAATGTCCTGGTAAAAACAATAGGCCAAAGGCTGGAAGGAAAGTATTTGTCAGACCAGAATTAGTATAGAAGTTGTAATGAAGAGGCTAGAGAGACCGCTCAGCAGGAAAGAGCACTTAGCACTTTTGCAGAACGCCTGAGTTCTGTTCCCAGCCTCCATGTTGGTGGTTCATAACCACTCTAGCAACCCAACTCCAACAGATTCAATGTCTATGGCCTCCATAGGCAACTACATTCATTTGCACATAACCCCACACAGACATACACACATAATTAAAAACAAATATTTAATGTAATAATAATTAGACAAGGTGGACTGAAATATAGGGGGCAAATTCTGAGCTGGGGGTGGGGGAAGAGAAATAGAGACCTTTCTGAAAGAATCTGGAGGCCTTTTGTAGTAGTGGGAGAAGTATTGTCTCTTTGCCTCATGTGCCATTTGTGCGGGGTTGTGTTTGAACAGAGTTTAAGAGTGCAGCTCACTATCTTGGGAAAGTAAGTTTTATAAGGTCACATGTCCCCATTGATAGGACACCTTTTTGGGTTGAGGCCAAAGGGCTCTTAGGATTCAGATGCTAATTGTTTGAAAGATGTGTCACACAGGTCAGGCTTCGAGCACTTAGGATCTATTTGCTAAACACTGTGGTATTTGACATTTTATTTTGGGCCTTTGTGTCTGTGTAGATTATACAGAGTGGGTCTCGCTCAACTCATATCTGTCCCATTAAGAAAAGAACGAGCATTCCTTGACATAATGGGCATCTCCAGCAGGTTCTAGATGGAGGAAACTTCTAGATGAAGGGTGGGAAGGAACCTGGAAGTTCATCCCATGATCTACAGCATTCTCCTGAGATCCAGATGAGGTATCTGCCACTCTTCTGGAATTATAGGTCCTGAGCCTGTTGTCACCTGCCACAGCAATGACCATACTTCTGTGTGTTGATAAATCCTATTGTTTATGAGAAACTGAGGTTTCTCAATCTATTACATAGTGATAGAAACATAAAAACATATAATAGAGAATGCTTCTACACACCAATCTCAGATTTCCAAGATTATCTGACTACAGAGTATCTCAGGAATTCATTGTATCAGTGCCTTCTTGTTCCCATTACAGTTTCTAAGTTTTTGGGATGCTTTTTTAGCAATGAATGGTTTAGAGCCAAATCTCACATCAAAGCCTGCAGTTCATAACCTGTAACTGGGCAGACATGGTCTACCTCAAATTCTCTCCAGGAGAGTTCCATCCTCAAGCTTGTCCACTCAACACACCAGCTGCTGAATCATCACCAACATCAGGGATTTTTTAGGCAGAATTACAAAATGTATCACCCCTTTGGATTTTTTTTGTGGGGGATATTGAGACAGTTTCTCTGTTTTTCTGGCTGTCCTGGTACTAGCTCTGTAGACCAAGCTGGCCTCTAACTCACAGAGATCTACGTGCTTTTTGCCTCCTGAGTGCTGGGATTAAAGGCATGTGCCACTATGCCAGGTTTTGAATTTTAAATTTGTTGTTATTTTATTTCATTTTTTGTGAAAGGATTATGTCCCCCCCCACCATGTATGCATTACTTGTTTGGGTTAGAGATTTATTTATTTTGTTGTTGTTTTTTGTTTTTATTTTTAAAAAAATCTTTTTAATGTTTTGCTTTTTTAAAAGAGATTTATTTATTTACTATGTATACAGTATACAGAAGAGGGTACCAGATGTTATCATAGATGGCTGTGAGCCACCATGTGGTTGCTGAGAATTGAACTCAGGACCTCTAGAAGAACAGTCAGTGCTCTTAACCTCTGAGCCATCTCTCCAGCCCTGTTGCTGATTGTTTTTAAAATCAGGTTTCATTATGTTGAACAGCCTGGCCTTAAACTCAGAGATCCACCTGCCCCTTACAGGGAGATTCAAGCACCACTGCCAGGTTAAAACCACTGGAATTATTTTTTATCTGGGGTGACCTGTTCATGTCTCCTGGTCTACATGGTGATCAAAAGCAATGGTTAGCAGAGGGTGGGTAGGCATGGCTACACTATTAACATCTCACTTGTGATGCCTGGAAGTAGAAGTTGCTTCTCTTTCACTTACCCCCTTCTCCTCCCTCTCGACCTTTCCTCTTGTAATGAGAAATGACTGATGTTCACAGACATCTTGTGGGTTTTAAAGTACAAGAGAAAATGCACTAATGAAAGCACAGATTTTTCTCCAGAGGGTCAAACAGAATGAGAATTTGAAGTAGCTCATTTCTCTAAGCAGTCTCACATCCTCTATTAAAAGAAACCCAACGTCATCCTGAGAGCAGAGTTAATGCATCAGAGCAAACTACTTTTTTTTTTTTTTAACGTATGTCTTTTGCTTATATTCACATTGTCTGGAATTCTAGTTGCTACTACTACTTTGGAATAAACAGAATTTACAACTGTTCACATCTAATAGGAGTCAGAATTCTCTGTGTTGGCTTTGTCTTATTTCTTAAAGTTTCAAACTCAGGGACCTCAGAGCACCACCCGTGATTCCTCTATACACACACTGTAAGGTCCTTTAATCCATTCTTCCTCTGAGTTCTGCATTTCCCTAAGGAAGTCTCCTTAATCCCACTGGGTTAGTTTAGTACCTGTGAAACTACACATTTATAATAAGTCACCAGCTCAGTCAGTTCAAACCGACTTACCGGCACCCCACTATGGATGTCTTTGTCCATGTATGTCATGCTTAGCAGACATTAGATTCTTTTCAAAAACTGCCTGTTTGTGTGGAAACAGGCAGTCTACTCTCTCTCTCTCCATCATGTGGGGCTTCCCTTCGGATAGAACTCAGGCTTCCACCTGGCTTGGTAGCAAACATCTTTTCTCTTTGGTCCAGGCTTAGCAGTCTTTTAGCAAACACTCCAAGATTCGGCTTCATTTACCAGCACAACTAAGAATCAATTTTATGCTTTTAAAAGGGGATTTTGTTTGTTTCTTTCTTTTTGGACATAGGGTTTTACAGTGTAGCTTTAGTGGAACTTACTATGTAAATCTGCCCATTTTTGCCTTCCAAGAGCTGGGATTAAAAGTGCACCATCAAAGACTTAATTTGCTTTTATATAGGTGCTTGCCACCAAAGACTTCGTTTAATTTTATGTCTGTGTACCATTTGTGTGCAGTACTCATAAGGGCCATACGATGGCATCAGATTCCTCTGAACTGGAGTTAGAAATGGTTAAGGAGCCATCATATGCATGCTGGGAATCGAACACAACCTCTGGAAGAGCAGCCAGTACTGAGTTACCTCTCCAGACTTTTTTTTAAAAAAAAAAAAAAGAAGAAAATTAAAAAATTTTAAAGGAGTCTGATAAGTTTCTGTACCCCAATCAATAGGTTTTTCCACCGATGCAGTAAGCCAGATCAAGCCAAATTAAAAAGTAAAGAACCAGATTTATTTGGCAAAGCATTCCCAGGTGACCCTCTAGCCCCCGTGTATTCAAGTCCCCCACAAGCTGGCTTCCATTGGGGAGGCTGGGTCAAAGTGAATATATTGATCCATGGTCTCTTTAAGTGGATTTGGAAAAACGGTCAGATTTTCATCAGCTTGCTGGAGCTTATCAAAATCAACAAATTTGGTTAATATCATCCCCACACTCTGAAGGAGGGAGTGGACCATGAGCTTCCTCCTCTGGCAGCCATTTTGACCTGGCTGATAGTCCCAGTAGGCATCTGCAGCTGGGGAAGTGGGAGGAGGAAGGTGGGGAGGGGAAGGAAGTTGGCCCATTACCTCTATCCCAGAGCGGGTTGCGGGGGTAGGGATGGGTAAAGAGAAGAAGGTAGTTCATTGAATAGGGCACCACGGCGGTGGAGGAGGAGGAGGAGGTGTCCAGGGGAGGGACGGAGATGCCAGTGATTTAGGCAGCAAGGTCAGGATATCATCCCCACTTAAACAGGGGTTTGGAGGTGTCAAGACCGTAGCCAACAAGTCCTGGGCTGTGGGGCATTGGCTACAAAGGACGGGACAGGAGTGCAGAACCCAAACATCCTGGATGTAAGGGAGCTCAGACTATTTGTCCATATTCTGGCAGAAATTCTCAAGATCATGGAGAATGTTAAAGTCAAGAGTTCCCTCTGGTGGCCATCTTGACTTTATGGAGAGCGTATTGAGGCCAGGCTATACAGCAAAAGGAAATCAGGCGTTCCGGGCATATGGTGTGAGACAGCTGCAATTCGGATAAATTTTGCAGTAGACACCCCAGAGGTGACTGAGGATTGTGTTTACACCCACAGTGTAAAAGGCCTCTTTCCAAGCCTGCGCCAGAGACCGAAGACTAGAGCAATGCGGCCATCAAAGGTCTGACGGTCTGAGGTTGCCAAGTGCAGAGTCAAAAGTCGATCCCATCTGGCGAAGAGGCAGATAAAAAGGAGAGTGTCCTCTCACGTGGCTGGGGAACCAGGTTGCTGGCAGGTAGGGCTCAACTCTTCCTGGGCTTTTGCCACCAAGATGATTGGTTTCTGTACCCCGATAATAGGTTTCTCCACCGATGCAGTAAGCCAGACCAAGTTGAATGAAAAGAACCAAGTTTATTTGGGTAAAGCACTCCTGGGTGACCCTCGAGCCACCAGAGATGAGGTGAGTGGAAGGGGCAGGAGAAAAATCACATGGCCTGTATAAAGGAAGGAGCTTAAATACCCTGCAGGTGCATGGGTAATGATGTGTGCTCCACAAATTGGGATGGTGCCCAAGTATTGTAACTTTTAGGCGGGGTCTTGAGCAGCTAGCAGCTTCAGGGGAAGAGTCACCACCACCACCACAGCAGCTACTTTCGCCACGAAACTGAACTTTTGGGGGTCAGTTTTTCCTGAGAGGGCAAGGTTTGAAGAAGGAGAAATGGCCAGATCAAGTTAAGGGTGAGCTGGAGATTCCTGCCAGAGACAGAGAGAAAGACAGAGGATATGGAGATAATGCCGAGACTGTCAGAGGAATAAGGCTTAGACTTGACCTCGGGTACCTGAGACGATGGAAGGAGGGAAGAATTAGACGTGGGTGACCTTGATTAGGGAACCATTCTGGTGCCGGAACCTCGGAGCAAAGGGCTCGAGTTTCCCCGTGGAACTCTTCCAGCAATCGGAACCACAACGCCTCCAGGCATCTCAACAACATTCAGCCCCCACGCTTTGTCTGATTTCCGGGACGGGACCGGACGTTCTCCTGTCCAATAGAGATGCGGCTGGGAGCACATTCTCGCGAGAGTTCGGCAACCTGCCCCTTAGGGAGATAGCCATGGACGGAGAGCGGGCGCCGCTGCTTGGTTCGCGGCGGCCAGGGGCGGCGGCCGGGGCATTTGCGGGGCGGCACGCGGCGTGCGGGGCGGTGCTGTTGGCCGAGCTGCTGGAGCGCGCTGCCTTTTACGGCGTCACGGCCAACTTAGTACTTTTTCTGAATGGCGCGCCGTTCAACTGGGAGGGCGCGCAGGCCAGCCAGGCGCTGCTGCTCTTCATGGGCCTCACTTATCTGGGCTCGCCGTTCGGGGGATGGCTCGCCGACGCGAAGCTCGGACGAGCGCGCGCCATCCTGCTCAGCCTGGCGCTTTATTTGCTGGGCATGCTCGCCTTCCCGCTGCTGGCCGCTCCCCGCTCGCGCGCTTTTCTCTGCGGGGACCCGCGCCCCGAGCTGGTACGCAATTGCTCCGCGCCCTTCCCCAACGGAACGGCGGTGTGTCCGGATGCCGCCGCGCGCCGCTGCGCTCCCGCCACCTTCGCGGGGCTGGTGCTCGTGGGACTCGGTGTGGCCACGGTCAAAGCCAACATAACGCCCTTTGGCGCGGACCAGGTGAGCTGGATTCACCCCTGTTCTTGTTTTGGTTTTGCACTTGCGATGCACCACGCCCACCAGAGCCTTTGCCCGATTTACACTACGTGAGCTACCCTGAAGACTGGACCATCCAGGCACCCAGCATACTTGCACATGCCAGGGTTCTCCACTGATGGAAAGAAGGAGCTACCCCATATACCTAAACCTACACCCTCCACTTGACCGCACGACTGATGGGAAAGCAGGGAGCCTACTAAGTTTTCCAACTAGTTCACCTGCATCTCACATCTAGAGAAAGATTAAGGCCGTGGAGAGGAGCCTTTCAGTTCAGGGGAGCTATCTTGTAGTGCAGATAAAGAAGGTCACCTGCCTCTGGTCCCTCTTAGATGATGGGAGGAAGGAGACCTGTCCTGAGGTGACTTCTTGTTGAGTGTAGAGGAAACCCATCTGCTTCAGCACCTTTTTAGTGGATAAGAGCTAGGCTCCTTCTAATCCAGGTGAGAAGGAAGCCCATGAATACCCATTCCACACCTTGCACGAGGTTCATTACTGATAAAGATCGAGGGAACCTGTGTCCACTTTGGCCTTTGCATCTGGTAGGGGACTGAAGGAAGGAAGGGAACCACACCCACCCTCTGCTTTAGGGGAACTTTCCCACTGTCACTGCCCTAGTTTCCCTTTTACAAACTTATGGGCAAGCACTTAGTTTCCATCTTCATTGTTTGAAATAAGTTTTGAAATGAGCTGGGTAGGAAAGTTCAAAATCATGCTGCTGCTCTGACCACTAAGACCAAGAGATGGAGGAGCCAGAGCTTTGGAGAGTAGAAGTCATCTGCTAGTGCCTGGGTGGTACATCTGCTCAGCTTCCCTTTTTTAGGGCTCTCAGAGGCTAAGAATGGATCTAGTGGTCAAATGCAAATTGAGCGTTTTGTAATCAGTGGAAATTCTCTGGGGTTTGAGTGGCAGGCTCTATGGATAATGCTTTTTAAGGGCCTGACTTAAGTGCTTACTCACATCCCCTCCCTTTGCTTCCCTAGACTTGTAGAAGAATTGAGTAGTCACAGAGACCAGATGTCTCCTAAAACCTAACACTCCTTCCATTGCTGAAAGATTGCTAGTGGCTGCCACAGAAAGTGGGTTATGTGGCAGGTAGATGAGAGCCCAGTTCAGGCTGCAGCTGGTCTGATGAGACAGGTGTGGCCTTGAGTGGAGACAGTGGCTTGGAGTAAAGGGACGGACTCAGATGTGAGAGGAGGGAGCAGGGAAGGGAAGCCCTGGGTCTTGGCACTAAACTGATCCTTGAGTGCCTGAAATTTAAACGACCAAGGTGAAATCATTTGTTCAGAGAGTAGCACCCTGAATATAGGGCTTGGCTATGTTCAGAAGCCTTGTTTACGTGATCTATAAGGTTGGCCAGTTCTGTGAGGACACATCTTAATTTTATCAGAAGTAGTAATCTCAGTACTTAAGATTTTGAGGCAGGAGGATTGCTACAGGCCATATAGGCTATTATGGGCAACAGAGCAAGACTGTGGCTCTTAAAAGTAAAATATAAGCAAAAGAAGTAGTTGCTACTTTGGAATTCTGAAAGGCCCTTCTCACACAGGGTCAGTTCCAAGCCCAGACTCATGGCCTTGGCCTCTGTTCCACTAGTGCAATATGAAAATGCTGAGCAAAAGCACATTAGTTCTGCTCTTTAAGCCGAGGTGTGGTGGCTTGCATGAAATGGGCCTCATAAGCCTCATATATTTGGATACATGGTCCCTAGATGGTGAGTAGGGAGGATTAGGTGTGACCTTGCTAGAGGAATTATGTTACTGGGGTGTGCCCTCTATTTGAGATTGGGAGCCTCTGCTCTAGCCAGCATGTCAGCTGCCATAATAGATTCTTATCCCTCTGGAACTGTAAGCCCCCAATAAGTCTATCTTCTGTAAGTTGCTTTGATTGTGGTATTTATCACAGCACCAGGAAACTGGGCCATATCACACAGGGTGGACCTCTCACTATACATCCCCTGTTGGCATGGTTTGAGCTTTATGGTGTACACAGGGTTCCTTAGACTTTGCACTCATAGTCCCCTTTCACCTGAGAACTTATCTGACTCTGAGAGTCTAAAATAGATGTCCAAATAATGGCCAAACATTAACTGATACCAACCAATTCATAAATTTGTTTTAAAATAGTTTTTTGCTGTATAAATAACTTGACATGTATTGAAGATGAAATCCAGTTTGCATAGTGATGAGATGGGTGTTTACACAACTTGATACAGTCTAAAGTCAGAGCTCCATCCTTGAAAGCTGAGGTGTGATGGCTGGTAGGGAAATATTCAAAGTCTTAGCGATTTGAAATTAAGCCACTGTGCTTCTGTGAGAGCAGAAAAATGTTCTCTGTGCAGTGGAAACAGTGCAGGTCATAGTATGGAGTAGCCTCAAATCTAGCCAGGGAGTGTCAGACCACATTTGTGTAGTCATAAAGGCGTGTCAGTGTGTGAAGCGTGAAGTGCAGGTGGTACTTGTGCACAATCAAGGCCACAGGTCATCACAGGATGCAACGTAGGCAAGCATTGCCAGGAACATCTAGGGTCCATTGCACATTTGGTTCTGAATTAACTTTTGGTCTTTGTGCATTCAGAAACCTGTTACTGTTGCCAAGTTTCACACACAGTTTGAGAAGCTTTGGCTCTAGTATGCATGGGGTGACTGTCAGGGCCCAGCTGCTCAGCAAGTGCCGGGAGCAGATTGGATGCAGTGTGTCTTGGAGTCGGTGTTCTCCACTACATACTAGACCATTGATGAACACTTTCTAACAGACCTGTTGACTGGCTCCTGTGAGGGTCACTGTGAGTGGGTCCCAGTGTGCACATTTCATTAGACCTGAGAATAGATGCTCTTCCACAGAGTAATTGGAATTGTCTCCAGTATCTCCACACTGAACGTCTGGGAAAGAGACACTTCTGGATGCCAGGACCCTAAAGAAACTGGGCAGCCTTTGGGTGTGGTCAGTGAATGGCTCTTTGGTAGTTTTGTTTTCTGCTTGTGAGATTTTTGTTTTGTTATATTTTTGTGCAGCTCAGGCTGGCCTCTAATTCATTAGTTGAAGATGACCTCCTGCCTCTAAGTTGTGTTCATCCCCCACTAGCCTTGGCCAGTTTATTTTTTGACCTGGGGTCTTTCTGTGTAGCCCATGCCCAGACAGGCCTTTAAACCTGTATTACCCTCTGAATGCTGCTATGAGGAGTATGTTTTGTTTTGGTTTTTGATCTCTGTTCTTACTTTGTAACCAGGCTGGCTTGGAATTCCCATGTATAGCCCAGATGCTCCTCAGGGTTTTGCCTCTTGAGTGTTGGTATTTTGAGTATGTGTACTCTACCCATTTGTCTTTTTTAAAGCTCTTGTTTGGGGTGCTTAGGATACTTGGAATGTGTACATTCCTGTCTGCACATTAGATGGTGGGGGTGATGCTCTTGGGTGTGGTTGTGCTTTTGTTACATAGAAGAGTGGTGTTATTTTAGGAGATTCAGCCAAAGGTGGTGTGTGTGTGTGTGTGTGTGTGTGTGTGTGTGTGTGTGTCTGTATCTCTCTGTATGTGTATGTATATAGGACATGTGTCATTGCACTCTTATCTGCATATTGGTTTGTTTTTGAGACTGTGTATTCCTGGCTGGCCTGGAAGTCTGCATATACCAGATTGGCCTTGAACTCACAGCTGTTTACCTGCCTCTATTTCCCAAATGTTCTCTCTTGTGTAGTAAGGTTCTGTGTCCTGCCTGGTCAGTCCCATAACCATTTAGTCCCAAAGAAACACACAGAGGCTTATATTAACTACAAGCTGTTAAGTCTATGGCTCAGGGATATTACTTGCTAACTGGTATACTTTAAGTTAACCCATATTTTTATTTATGCTTAGTCATGTGGCTTGGTTCCTTTTTGCTCAGTGCAGCATTCTCATTCAGCTTTTTTCTGTCTTTTTCCGGCGCCTGCTGCTCTGCTCTTCAGCTTCCCAGCATTTTCCTAGCTTGGTTGTTCTGCCTCTCCTTATTGTCTAGCTACCTGACCAATCAGCTTTTTTATTAACCCTATATTTACTGTGACATATTGACAGTGGACAAGAGCATCGTCCCACAGTAGTCCTCCTTTCATAATCCGGGGAGGGAGTTCAGGTTTTTCAAGCTTTCTGAAAATGCCTTCACCTGCTGAGCCATCTCATTGTGCTGACCTAGGAGTTTATGTTTTTAACAGAAAAAATAGAGCTAAAGATATAAGGTACATCCGATGGTTTTTTGTTTTTTTTTTCAACTCTAGTGTAACTTTGAAATGTTAAAGTGAAAATTAAGGTGCCATCCTTCTACTATGAATGTCTGAGCTAACTGCAGTCTGTCTTCTGTGAACATGCTGCTCACTCACAGCAAAAAGTTAGGTTCCTAGAGGTGCTGGGAGCACCCTAGTGAGAGAAGGATGCTGAATATCCAGCCAGTGAGCTATAGATACACGGGCTTCCAGGCAGGGCACTGGTGGCTTTACAGCTTTGAGTATACAAGAGACCAAGGGCCCCACTTAGGTTCATCTGTGGCATGTAAGTTACATCTTTAGCAGGTAGCTGGGATCCTTGAGGCAGTTGCTCTTGTGCTGCTTCATGACTCTTCTTTGAGGGAGATCTGAAGGCTTCCCTTGTTCCTAACATGTCAGCTGCTTTGCAGGAAAAGCCAGATGGCTGGAAGGGTGCTGTGCTAATGTTTTCTACCTGGGTCAGCTCTTGCTGGCCTTTTCCGGTTTGAGGAACCTTTAAGGTGCTTCTTCTCTGGCTGGTGTGTCAGACTGCCTTTCTCATGTGGGAGATGGGCCAGGCTGTAGCTGCAAGCTAGAGTGCCAGGTCACTTGTAAAGGAATGCAAATCTGTTAGTCACTCTCTAAGGTGGTTCATTTAAAGGCAGAATTCTCCTGCCTTTTGCCTTTCCCAGTGCTTACCACTCGCCAAAGGTCATGCTCATTCTTTCTTGGTTGGTGATATTTGGAATAGCGAGCTGAGTGCTAGGTGCTTGTCTATGATTCCAGTACTTGGAAGGCAGGGCAGGAGGATCAAGAGCTCGAAGCCAGCCTCAGCTACACAGGGAGTTGGAGCCAGCCAGGGTTACTTGAGACCCTAAACAAAAAATACTGAAAAAGATGAAAATAGCTGAAGGAGGAAGAAGCTACCCTGGGAGGAGAGCAGACAGTACTGCCTTTGTGCTTTGCTTTAGTTTTGAGTCAGGTTCATCTCTTGACTGTAGGCATTCTTTGCTTTGGCAGAGATTCTGAGTGCTGGGCTTGTGGTGAACCCGGAATGGTGTTTGTCCCAGTGGGGAGAGGTTATGCTCCTGTGTATCTAATAGCTTTCCCTGGTTTAAACCTATGCTCCCTTCTGGCCTGCAGGCCTCTCATCTCCATGTGGCTACAGTGTTTTCATGGGGGTTGGGGGAGATGGGGAGCTTGTTCAGCCTTGGCAGGGCATGTGGTGATATCATGGGACTGGTAAATGGGGAAGCTGTGGCCTTTGGTCCGGGCAGAAAGGCATGTGACAGCTCAGTCAGCAGCAGTTCCTTTTGTGTGCTGATGGATAGTGTGTGGCTACTGAGGCCCTGGAAGTAGGCTTCCATTTATGAAGCAGCTGTGGCTGGAAACCTTGAATAGTGAAGTCAGTTGACTACCACGTTTACAAAAGGCATAAGCACCCTAAAGGTTAAGGTTCTGCCAAGCCACTTGAACAAGTATTTCCTTACTGTTTTGGAGGATGAGCTGTTTCCATGCATGTGGGAAGATGTGTGTGGTCCTATGATGTATAATGGGAAGAACTTGGGATATTTCAGTTTGTATCTAATGTTTCTTGTCTTGAGCTGGGCATGTGGTACATGACTGTAGTTAGTTTCAGCTGTTTTAGAGGTTGAAGCAAGGGGATTGTGGAGTTTGAGGTCAGCCTGGACAACTGATTCCATTTCTAAAGAGGTGCATTTGCTTTTGTTTCTGTTTTTTGTTTTAGCTGGCCTCTTCCCTTTCATGGTTGTCAAAACAGTGATATGTATATGTGTATGTGGTATTTACACACACAAAGTATAATGTATATATATATAAAAAAACAAAGAGCCTATGGTGATGGCATGCCTTTAATTCTAGCCTGGGGGGTGGGAGTAGGGGCACAGAAGTGGGTGGATCTCTGAGTTCAAGGACGGCTAGAGCTACCCAGAGAGACCATGTCTCAGAAAACAAAAAAAGTATATGTGTGTGTACCTTGAGTTTTATTTTCTCTATTTCTCTGCTCATGTTTTTTCTTTCTTCTGGCCTGCCTCCTGTGTCATGGAAATTGATGTCCTTTGTTGAGTAACATTTAAAGGCATTGTGCCTCTGCTGTAAGCAACTGAATATCAATTCTGAATATAAACTGTTGTAGTGATGCTGGCCTTTAGAGTAGAACCTTTGTTCAGAACTGCCATGTGTTGGTTGGTTGGTTGGTTGATACATGGAGGCTGGAGATGGCACTTAGTGGTAAAGGACTTAGCTAATATTTGCAAGGGCCTCTGTTTAGTACCTAGCTCTGAAAAGAGGAAAGATTAAACCAACAACTTGAATTTTTCAGTTTCACGTGATTGTAACTATGTGACTAAATTTGAACATAGGATTTGCGAATGCAATAGCTATCATTAGTAGTTTAAAATAATTGTCAAGGGCTGTTCAGTTTTGACTGTATAGTTTGCACCCTCACCTTAGTTCTAAATACTTTGTGGGAGAACCATGAGTGCCAAGCAGGAGCCTTACTGCCTCTTATACTTGGCAGCTTTGCCCCTGTTTAAAGCTTGGTACTCAGCAGAGGAGATTGCTTGGTGGACCAGAAGACGTGCTGTGGAGGCAGTTTTGACCCTTTCCATCCGTTAAGGATGAGGCTGGTGAACTGTGTGTGTGTGCTCAAGTCAGTCATTGCTGTGGGTTTGCTCAAGACAATTTGTGAAATGAAAGTGTCCAGAATGATGCTGACTGGACCTGGGCCCATTCTTAAGTGTCTATGTAGATGTAAAAAGCACAGGTGGACGAAGCCAGGCTGGGTCAGCCTCAGCCTGGGGACCAGCCAGATGGGGGCTGCAGAAGGCTTGCCTGCGGAGGGGGCGTTGCACCTGAAGAGAGAGTCATGTGTTGAGATCTTTTTTGTAGCTCAGTCCAACCTCCAGGTCATGATTTCTTCCGCCGTTTCTGCCTCTCAAATGCTGAGGTTATAGGTGTGCACCACTGGATAATCTTTTTAATCTAAAGCTAGCTTGTGGTGATAACTGTGGTTTACTATTCTTAAAGCTTAGTTGCAGGCTTCGACCCCATTTAGTAGGACTGGGGCCAAAGCCTGCTTGTCAGGCCCTCATAGTACTTGAGTTAAGTTCAGTGAGGCCTAGAGCTCCACATAATGATGTTAAGCAGTCACCTGGATGTGTAGTGTGTGAACTCTGGATAATTCGAAATGATGATTCTGCAGGTCTGAGCTGGGCAGGAATCTGTATTAGAATCATTTCTGCTGGCTTGAAGGTAGCGGTCAGCTTACTTTGAACACTAGGACTTGCTGGCATTTGGAGAGGCCTCCGGCTTCTGGAGTGATTGATTGCAAGATGACTTTTGTCAGGTGACTGGCTGAATATATAAGCAGCATTTTGATTGTGTCCTTCTGTCTGCCGAAAGTGGGAGCTTAAGACACCTTGGATCTGCTCTCAGCATGCAGATGATCAGGTGTTTGATGTGCTGGCCGGGCTTGTAGGTGCTGTGGGTTGTTGGGTGGTCGTTTAAGTCACGAAAACATTAAAGCTTGTTGTATTTAGACAATAAGTGAGAAGTTTAGAGGATTACATGTTCTTATGCTTTTCTCTTTCCTGCTACTTTAGGTCAAAGATCGTGGTCCAGAAGCCACTCGGAGATTTTTCAATTGGTTTTACTGGAGCATTAATTTGGGAGCAATCCTGTCATTAGGAGGCATTGCCTATATTCAACAGAATGTAAGCTTTGTCACAGGCTACCTGATTCCCACTGTCTGTGTGGCTATCGCTTTCCTGGTCTTCCTTTGTGGCCAGAGTGTCTTCATCACCAAGCCTCCTGATGGCAGCGCCTTCACTGACATGTTCAGGATTCTAACCTACAGCTGCTGCTCCCAGAGAGGTGGGCAGCGGAGAAGTGGGTGAGTAACAACTTTTTGCTCCCTGCAGATAAAATACCAGCTGAAGTTTGAGGTGTGCAGCTTGTGTGTCTGGTCTCCAAGCTAACTTCATTCAGAAAGTGTGTAGTGTAAACCCTGCCATTCAGTTAGCAGAGCCCTGAGTTAGGTACTCTATGCTGAACTTCCTCACTGCAGCATGGGTGAGGATGCCTTGCTGCCAATTGGCAGATTTTGAAGGTAAGAATGTGCAGAGGGTCCCATGGAGACTCATCATGTGCTTTAGACACGGAAGTGTGTTCCTGAGAACTTAGACTGTGTATGTTGTCGGTACTTATCTCTTAAGAAAGTTGCTGTTTCTCACTTTGGTCAGCATAGTGTTCCTCATCCAAGGCCGTGGCAGCTGCTTCTGATGGAGAGGCACATATAACATAACTTGAGATGCACTTAGGGGCCCATTTACTTGGATGGGGCTTATACAGCCTCAGTGCTGAGTGTTCCAAGCCTGGGTCTTTTAGAAACAGCCATGATCTGAGATCTTCCTTCTGTTGCTGATGGTGACCTGTGGCCCTGCTCTGTGCAGATTAATGAAGTCCAAAAATTAGTCCAAGGAGTGCTTAGATGTGTCTAAATTTTCTGCAGGCTTTGTAGACTAAATTGGTCCCTTGACTGTGATTGTAACATAAGAGTGAATGCAGTACTGTAGCCAGCAGAGCAGCCAAGGCAGAGAGAGAACCAAGGTTCAGGGAAGCTCCTGGACCTTGGTGGTCATTTCCCACCCAGTGATTTGCTTAGCCTAAGGGTTTTTGGTAGTTACTGAGCAGAATTGGACTCCTTCCCCTTAGGGTTTCCTGTGGGATGCCCTGATTGTGAAAGTGTTTTACAGTCTAATGTGCACACCCGTCCTGTGCTTGTCACTGATGTGCTAGAAGCCTTTGTGTGACAGACCTGAAGCTACACAAAGTGACTTCTGTGGTTCTGTAGATGGCATATGAGTTCCTTGGGTGAAATCTGACGGTCCCAGCCTCCTTTGTAAACCTGCTGTTTGCTCTGGCAGCTTTCAGACCCGTCCAGAGGGAGACTAGCACTGAGGAACTTGCAGAGCTGGATGTCACCCAGCTCCAGTAGACTCTGGTGTTTTCTAGGGCCTTACGTTAGCCACCCGGAAACAGTGTTGCAGACTTTAACTGTTTCAAATCTAGACTGATAGCCATGGACATGGGATAGCCTTTTTCATATAGCCCCAATGAGAACCTTTCAGCCAGGGTTCTGCATTACTCCAGGACTTGTGAGGTTTCGGCACACACATGACACTGGAAGGGTGAGACTGAGCAGCTTGGCTTCCTTTAAGCTTCAGCTTTGGAAGCCCTTGGGGGCAAAACTAAGCAGACAGGGTTGGAAAGTCAGCTAGGTTATAGGAACTTGCTGTGGGCCCTGGTGGTTCAGACTTTACAATGCCTGACTTGGATGTTTGCCCAGGGGAGATTGTTGTAAGGCCTCAATACAGTGAGGTGTGCAGGGATCTCGGTGCCCTAGTAGCTGATGAGGCCCTTCACTGTGCCACTGGGGGTGCCTGGAGTGGGATTGAAGAGCTCAGGAAGTGCCACACACCTGTTGTCCATGGGTCTGTCTCTTGACCCTGTCCCTGTGCGTGGTCTTGGTTGATGTGTTTGGAGGAAGCTGTGGAGCCCAGCTGTCCAGTTCATGTCGTCATACTGTAACAGCTGACCCAGGGGCTTGTTTTAGTGCCTTTGTGTGGACTTTGTGACAGGTATGAGGGTGCCATATTATAGACTTAGCCTTTTAGTGCCTAGACACAGGCTACACACAGGTACAGGGAAACTGAGTCACAGCTTTTGTGGGAGGAGCAGCAGGCTCTTGCCTGACTGAGGGGCTCTTTATGTTACAGCATAGAGAGCACTAGCCATGCAGGTGGACTAAGAGCTTCTTTTTTATTTTAAAGATTTATTTATTTATTTATTTATTATGTATACAGTATACAGAAGAGGGTACCAGATGTCATCACAGATAGTTGTGAGCCACCAGGTGGTTGCTGGGAGTCAAACTCAGGACTTCAAGAAGAACAGTCAGTGCTCTTAACCTCTGAGCCATCTCTCCAGGCCCCGAGCTGCTACTTCTTTTTTTTTCTATGACAGGGTCTCACATATCCCAGGCTGGCTCTGTGCTTGCTTCATATCTGTAGACAGGATTCTCCTTCCTTAACCTCCCTAGTGCTGATGTTACTCATGTGCCACCTCATTTGGTGGTGGGGGGCTTTAGAGCTTCTCCCTTCCTGGTGCTGGGACCCTTTAATAACAGTTCCTCATGCTGTGGTGACCCCAACATAAAATTATCTTCATTGCTATTTTATTCAAAAACTAATTTTGTTAGTATTATGGTTTGTAATGTAATACCTGTTAGGCAGGATAACTGATATGTGACCCTGTGAGAAGGTCCTTCAGACCGAGGGGTTGAGAACCAGTGCTTTAGTTACACCCTGGTTCCTCAGCTCTGAAGCATTTAATGAGTGGCCTGTGAGAGAGAACCCTGGTGCCGAGGGATTTGGGTTCCTGGCATTGATGTGTTTCAGACACACATCATTGGCGGGATGTGCTCATCACTAATACAGGTAGTGCCTGTATTAAGTACATGGGAACTTGAGATAAATAGGATTTGAAGGAGTTAGGGATGTCCTCAAATGAAGACAAAGTATAGAAACTTGTGACTCCGTGTCCTGTGGTCCTGGGCAGCAGCAGGTATTGTTACTTTGTCAGAATCCAGCTAAAATACTAAGTTATAGTTCTTAGCTTATCACTCTTCCTCAACTTGGAATATACAGAGTAAGAGCTTTGTAGTGTAAAGGAAGGGGCTGGAGAGACAACTCAGCAGTTAAGAGCACTTGCTGATTTTGTCAAGGGCCTGGGCTTGTTTCCTACCCTCCATAGTCTTCCACAACTCTGGTTCCTGGGGATGCATTGCCCTCTTCTGGACTCTGAGGGCACCAGGCATATGTACAGTACACTTTTAATTATAGTAGAGACTGGCAGGTCTCTGAGTTTGAGGCTAGCTTGGTCTACATAGCAAGTTCTTAGGAGAGCCAGGGCTCCATAGTGAGACTGTCTCCAAAGATAAACATACATACAGGCAAACCATACATACAAAATAAGAAAAATAAATAAATATGCCAATTTATTGAAATAGGGCTTAGGATTATACATTCCAGTGGAGACCCACAGCAGTGAATGAGGTGTGGTGTCCAGGCACACACCTGTAAGCCAAGAAGGCCTCACTTCAGTCCTGACCAACTTGGAGGCATTGGGATCTTGACACACCTCTTGTCTCCTCTCTGTCCTAACTTCCTCTTCAGAGTGGGCCAGTGAGAGCCTCGGAGGGATTCCCAGGCTTGGGATAAGGGTGAATGCGTGAGTGAGTGCCCTGTTCCCCACCACCCTACTATAGTGCCTATACGCTTTACTTCAGACTGCCCTTCATCGCAGAGGAGATGCTGCTTTCCCTACCATTAGCGTGCCCTCTAGTCCCTCAAGTGTCTGCCTGTGTGATGAACCAGTGTAGTCACCAGGAACATAGGAATTGCTGGGGTTGCTGTCAGATTGCTACAAGTCCAGGTCACATTGCTGCCCCGTGAAGCTGCATGAGGTTGAAGTGCCCTCCCTGTGGATGCAGTAGACACAGCTGCCCAGTCCAGATGCCCCATGTCAGCCACAGGAGCTGTGTGTGCAGTCTACAGTTAGGCACATGAGGACTTAAAGCAGGGCAGTGCAGAGAGCCGCTTTCCCACCCCAGAAGTGATTTGTTACCAGAGCCTTGTCACTGGGGGTGGAAGTAAACTAATTCCTTCATTTTGTTTCCCAAAGTGAAGGCCTTGGAGTCTTTCAGCAATCTTCTAAACACAGTCTGTTTGATTCATGTAAGATGTCGCGTGGAGGGCCGTTCACAGAGGACAAAGTGGAAGACGTGAAAGCCCTGGTCAAGATCGTGCCCGTGTTCTTGGCTCTGATTCCTTACTGGACAGTGTACTTCCAAGTGAGTGCTGCAGATGCTGCAGTCAGGTTCAGGGTTGGCCACCAGTTGGCACAGTTCCCAGTCATGGACTCAGTGGCTGCTTCATGTTTAAGACCTTTCCCAAGTGGCAGCTGAAAGTGGGGTGCATCTGGTTTTCTGGACCCTCTACCTTCTCATTTGTGTGCCTGGCAGCTCTTCTCAAAGAGATTCTACTGTGACCCAATAATTGCCATGTCTGACTTTGAGAGGTGGTACCATACCTCTTCAGCTAGATGGTGTATGTATGGGGCACTTGGAGAGGCCCTCCTGGCTTACCTGCACTGTCTACTTTCTTTATCCAGATGCAGACCACGTATGTTTTACAGAGTCTTCATTTGAAGATTCCAGAAATCTCAAGTATCACCACCACCCATCACACGGTAAGAGACCTGGGTGGAGGTGACAGGCTTTCTTGGTGCAGCTGCACTGCCACTTGAACTAGTTCCTGACGGGTTACAGCCTGCTGTGATTGGGTTGACCAGTGCCATGAAACACTAGTACTGTTGAATTCAGCCCCTCACCCAGATCAGGACATAGCCATTGCCAGTCATGTCTCTAGCTGAAGTATCTTGGAGGTCATGGGTGGTTTGGGGAGCTGCTGCATATAGCTAATGCTGTGCTCTGTGCAGCTGCCTGCAGCCTGGCTCACCATGTTCGATGCGGTGCTCATTCTCCTCCTCATCCCGCTGAAGGACAAGCTAGTGGACCCAGTGCTCAGGAGACATGGCCTGCTCCCATCCTCCCTGAAGAGGATTGCTGTGGGGATGTTCTTCGTCATGTGCTCCGCCTTTGCTGCGGGTGAGCCACCATCTCTCTTGGCCTCTCTTCTCCTCCTCCTTTCCTAACATGCTTCTGCAGCATGCAGCTGCTAGTGTATTGAGCTGAAGACTGGGCAGCCTGCGACACTTCATCTTTTGATGTTCAGTTGAGGATAGACCATCTTGTAGGGCTGAGTAGACGTGCCCTGCACTGCTGCCCCAGGCTGCTGATGGACAGTGAGAATGAGAGGGTTAGATTCTGTGAAGCGTCTGAATCTCACAGTTGTTGGAGTCTGCAGGTGTCCCAGCATAAAGAAGGGGTTTGTGTGGAATTGTTCAAGGCTCCTGGGAAGCTCCCAACAAAAGTCTTAGCAGCTGAGGAGCTAGTTCTTCATGTCCCGCACCATCCTTCAGCAAAGGACAGCGCCCTAAGACACTCCTGTCCCCATCATAGTTTCTGTTTGCTGACAGGCTTGGGACTGTCTGGGTGCCTTGTCATTGTGAGTGTTCTGCCTTTATTTATATTTGAAAATGTTGAGCCATAAGAACAATATAATGGCAGGAAAAAAAAAAACTAAACGGTTTTCTATACAGTTGTGGTCTTAGGAACATGGTGCGGAGCTCTGCTACAGGGATCAGATGTTAAGAAAATGCCTCTGCCATCACAGCAAAGCACATGCTGCTGATGCGATGCTTAAAGAAATCAGTCCCTCGGCTTAAGAGGTCCATCTTCCACGTGCTGGGTTATTGAGAGAACTACTGTATTTTCTGTTGACCAGACACAGTGAAAATGCGGTTTGTCTGAGGGACGTACTGCTTATATGTCTGCAGGGAAATAAGCAGGGCACATAAACTTGGGATGAAAGGCAGTCTTTGGGCGTTCTGGGCAGGAAGGAATATATGTCCATCTGCCTCAACTGCCTATGGCTTGTCTTTGTTCTCCATTTCTCTTCCTGGGCGGGGCCTGCATCCTGCAGTCGTACCAGCTTGGTGCCAGAAGGGCTTTTGTTTACTTCCTTGTTTTCAGGGCATTTCTCATAAAGCTCTGTGATGGGTTTCTGTAAGGCCTCTTTTCTTTCAGTTTTATTCTCAGCCGAGACTCTTTAAATGGTTGTCCTCGGAGCCATGGGAGCTGTCCTGTGGTCTCTGGGTAGATCTGTGCAGGAAACAGGTGTCAGGCCTGTGTCTTGAGATTTCCCCTTGAGGCCTTTCTAAGGTCTTTAAAAAGTGCCAGGAAAGTACGTTTCATAGAGTCTAGCACTCACTGCGTCTAGGCAGCCTCTTGACCTCCCTGTGGAGATGACATAGTGTACAGCTATCTTCCTGTGGTGATATATATTTAATAAAAATAATTTGAAATATCGGAAAGATGAGAACAAACCACAGCCAATTCTCACCCAGCATCTCCCCAATTGATTGCTATGTGGCAAGATCATAGGAAGGAGTTACCCTTTCAGGAGTTGAGGGGCACAGCCCAGCAAGCTCAGTGGAGACACCCATTGCTGCTGCACACAGGCTGTCCTGGTTCCAGGGTGGAGGACTGAGGAGTGTCCACGACTTCACAGGACACAACTCCACTTACACCATGCCTGTCAGTGGTAACTGGCTTCTAAAGGCCCTCATGTGCAAATTGGGTAGGCCATGGGCTTGTTCCAAGATGACTTAAGGGAAAAGAAACCTTTCACCTCATTAGGTTTCACTTTTCCACCTTAAAAGTTTTGTTTTTTTAATCTTATAAAAAGTTTGGTTATAAAATGTTTACTATCTGGGCACTTAGGGTGGCAGAGGAAGGCAGATCTCTATGAGTTTCAGGCCAGTCTAGTCTACAGAGTTAGTTCCAGGACAGCCAGGGCTGCACAGAGAAACCCTGTCTTGGAAAAAACAAAAAGCAAAAAAACAACCAAACCAAAGTTTGTTTTATGTGTGTTTTTACCTGAATGTATGTCTGTGCACCCATGGAGGCCAGAAGAGGGTGTTGGGGCCCCTGAACTGGGCTTAAAGATGGTGGGAGTTGTCCTGTGGGTACTGGGAATGGAACCCAGGTCCTGCAAGATCAGGCAGTGTTCTTAATACTCATGCCACTTCTTCAGCCCTGATTATGTTACTTGTATGTGTATGTTGTTTGTCCCTAACTACCTCACAGATTTTGGTGGCTTTTATGTGGAATTAAAAAAAAAAAAAATCCTGTGGGCACTGGTGGATTGTTTTCAATACAATAATTCCTCCTTGTTTTCTGATGATGCTCACCCCTGCCCCTCTGTGTCTATGCTGCTTTTGTTCAACAGTGTGGGTGAAATTACTGGAAATATCTTCTGGGTTAGCCTGTGCCCGGCTGTGGCCATAGAGGCCCAAAGAACCACTGTCAGGCTAGCTGCTATTTATTTACCGTTAGTGACAATGGTCTTGTCACAAACCAAGTAACTGTGACCTCAGGTTCCCTTTCTCTGGTGTCCAAGAGAAACACTCCCTACCCCAACAACTTTATCAGTTTTTTGTTTTGTTTTTCTGCTCATATTAACTTCTTGATACTTAATTGTTCTGGGTGTTTCCTTACAATTTTGGTTTTTTTTGGTTTCTTGAGGCAGGATTTTTCTGTATAACCCTAGCCATCTTGGAACATGCTTTGTAGACCAGGTTAGCCTTAAATTTGAAGAGATTTGTCTGCCTTTCCCTCCCAAGTGCTGGGACTAAAGGTGCGTGTGACCACTGCTGGCCTTGACATTTGTTTTGAAAGATTTCATTTATGTGTATGTATACCTGAGTGCAGTTTTCCATGGAAGCCAGAAGTAATAGATCTTTGGAATTGGATTGACAGGTAAATTGCGAGCTACTATTCTCCAGACCCTTATTTTTAATTGGAGGGGGATACATGTGCATGTCTGTTCAGTGCTACAGAGGCCAGAGGAGGGCATTGGATCTCCTGGAGCTGGAGTGACCAGTGATTATAAGCTGTCTTTCATGGATCCTGGGGACAGAGCTCTAGTCTCTGCAGGAGCAGCAAGTGCTCTTACCTGCTGAGCCAGCTTTCCAGTTCCTCTTTCTTGTTTAATGGTGAAAAAATAGATTTGCCTGTTGTTACAGCTATATTTTAACTATGCTTACTGTAGGTTTTTGTTTTGTCTTTACTTTTCATTATTTTAAAGTTTTTGTGTGTGTGTGTTGGGGTAGAGGCCACAGCACATGTGGAGGAGATTAGAAGCCAGCTTGCCTGAGTGAGTTCTCCTTCTCACCATGTGGGTTTTGAGGAGCAAGCTCAGGTCATCGGACTTGGTGGCAGTGCTTTCCCCCACTGACATGTCCCACTGACCCAAAATTTCACTTTGGTTTTTATTTGATCTAAAAGTCACTTTGGTACTGAGGTTTGTGTTTATGCTTTTGTTAGTTACGGTTTGTTTTGTAGAGTTGAGGGAGATCATTAGTCCTGTGTTAGGCTTGGGGTTAAGGAGAGTGTACCATGGCACAGTCTTTTTAAGTCCCTAAGGTTCCCAGACCTTCCCTTCCATATCCCTGCTGTGGTGTCCCTTCTCTTGGTTACCTCGGGCCTTAGCATTTGGTACTTCATTTGGTTCTGTCCACAGAACCAAGTGTTTGTTTTTGGACTTAGACAAGTTTTTGAGGTTCATCTAAACAACTGGGCCCATTTATTTGAAGGACTGTACATTGATTATCACATAGTTATAGTTTTCCATAATTATAATAAAGGATAAATTAAATATGAAACTTTAGCCTCACAAAGATGATAGAATATTTTCTTTAATTTTGCTAAGTACAAGTAGACTAGCTATTGTAACTATAATTTTTCCTTAATAGTTGTTTTGTTATGTGTAATTTTGCTATTTTTAAATCAAAACCTCCCTTTTTGATTAGACAGAAAAGGGGAAGTGATATGGAATGTCTTTCTGTATGCTGTGAATTACCATTGGTTAATAAAGGAACTGTTTGGGCCTTAAAAAGAAAAAAACAAACAGAACTGGTAGATCGGACACTTGAGGGTTAAAATAAACATAGTGAATAGTGGACTGACCTGCACCTGCCTAGGAGACTTTTCATGGTCACCCTCCTGTCTTGCACCTATTAGATGCCTGTAATACACTGCAGATTTAGCTGAATGGCAGCTTTAATGTTTGACTAACCTGCTTCTCAATTCCAGGAATCCTGGAGAGTAAAAGGCTGGACCTGGTGAAGGAGAAGACCATCAACCAGACCATTGGCGGTGTGGTATACCATGCTGCTGACCTGCCCATTTGGTGGCAGATACCACAGTATGTGCTCATTGGCATCAGTGAGATATTTGCAAGTATAGCAGGTAAGGCTGTGAATGCTGGTGGCATCTGGGCCTGTGTATCATATTCTGCAGTTGGTATCTGGGCCTGTGTATCATACTCTGCAGTTGGCATCTGGGCCTGTGTATCATACTCTGCAGTATCCTGAACAGGGCCATAGTGCATGGGAGTGGGGATGGGAACGAGGAATTAGACAGTGAGTCAGTAAATAGTAGTCTTCAGGCTGAGTCTGCCCTTGTGCAAAACCAGTGTTCTCTAAGATATTTTCATGAGTTCAGACCTGCGCTGTGTATGCCTAGGAAGGAGGGTGAAGTGGCTGTGGAAGGCTTCCTCTGGACCTATGTGTCCCCAAACTCTATGCAGAGCACAGCTGTGCTGCTGGTGCAGACTTACATGGAGGAGCAAATGTGACTTACAGAGCTTATTCTTATGGGCCTCTGTCACTAGTGAGACTCTGCAGGGACAAAGTGTTAAGGCAGATCTGCTACTGAAGCAGTGGGAAGAGAGGAGCTGGTAATGTTGGGGGAGCGGGAGAGGAGCATGCTGGTGCCTGACCTCTCAAACCCTGGCAGAATTCTGTGACTAGTAACAGTGGCTTTGCTCTGCCTGGTCACTGGGAACCTCATTTTGTAGGTGCTTGAACCGTTTCTGCTGTGTTGATTGTAAAGTAGGGTCTGTTTCGAAAGAGAGCCCCCAACCCACACGCACACACATATTCAGGTCTTGATATGTGTATGGAGTATTGCCTGCATTTATGTATTTACACCACATGTATATAATGGACCTGGAGTCACGAGATGGTTGTGAGCCTCCATGTGGATGCTGGAAACAGAACCTTTAACAAGAGCATCTAGTGCTCTTAGCTACTGAGCCATCTCCAGCCCCTTAACTTTTGACTTTTTGAGAAAAGCTCTAACACTGCAACCTTTGAGAAAAGCTCTAACACTGCAACCACACTGGCTTCGAACTTGCAACAATCCTTCTGCAGCCTGTTGCATGCTAGGATTTCGGGTATGAGACAACATGTGCCCATCTTGTAACAGAACTTAAGTGAGAATGCTACTGTTCCTTGATGTGTTTTAAGAGCCCTCATGAGGATGAGTGGCCAGGAGTCCTGAAAGCACTCAGACCTCAGTTGAGCCTGTGTGTGCTTCTGGGAAGGCTTCTTCATGGTGACCAAGGTGTTCTCAGTGTAGCCTCCTTTTCCTTCTCTCTAGGTTTGGAGTTTGCGTACTCAGCTGCTCCCAAGTCCATGCAGAGCGCCATCATGGGACTCTTCTTCTTCTTCTCTGGCATTGGGTCCTTTGTGGGCTCAGGACTGTTAGCTCTGGTGTCTCTCAAGGCCA
Organism: Sigmodon hispidus; assembly: GCA_004025045.1. Taxonomy (NCBI): domain Eukaryota; kingdom Metazoa; phylum Chordata; class Mammalia; order Rodentia; family Cricetidae; genus Sigmodon; species Sigmodon hispidus. Next base: position 116,634 of record PVIH01004145.1, read on the forward strand.
TTGGCTGGATGAGCAGCCATACAGACTTCGGTAAGATTCTGATGTCTGGGATGGGAAGGTAGGGTGCTTGTTGCTGGTGTGGGATATGTGAAAAATCCAATCTGTCCTATGAGGCCATTGGCCCAAGATCTGTTCTTCAAGTTTGTATTGAGTAGCACTGCTTTGTTAGCTGCTGTGTCTAGAGAGCTGGGTGAGGTAGTGAGGCCTGCATGGCAGCTCCTGTTTCAACCTGATCTTAAGTTTTGGTTTTCAGATGTTAGGAAGACAGTGTAAGTCTGCTGGAGGTTTGCTCTAGGCAGCTCTGTGGGTCAACCAGGAGCTACAACATCCTTTTAAACCAGTACATATTTCCTGTGCAAATAGTCATACTGTGAGCATATGCCCTGCTTGGTAGCACTAACTCACTTTTCTTGCATAGCTTTGGGAAAGTCAGAATTTTTTCCTCTAGAAATTGTGGGATTCCTTGGAAGTCCTCAGATAATGCCCAGATAGCTAAAGACCCCTCCCCCTGTAACTGACTCTGTAGCTAGGTGAGGTCAGTTGTCAAATCAGCCAGCTGGTTTGGGGCTTGCCCTTGCTGTCGTCCCTGTGAAGGTGACAGTCCTAGAGTGGCTCATTGGTTCCGAGTGCCATCGAGTCAGCCTTCGTGGTACAGACTGTCCCAAATGGTCATCAGGATTCTAGTACTGTTTAGTTTAAAACATTATGTGTGTGCATGTTAAGGTAGGTAGCTATCATGGTGCACCTTGGGGAGGACAAAGTTCAGGAGTCATTTGTTTCCTTTCCCTATGGGATCTGGGGATTATACTCAGGCCATCACGTTTGTGTGGCAAGTGTCGTTGTTTGCTGAGCCATCCCATAATCCTTTGTTTTAGACTGGGTCTCACTCTGTAGCCCACAGTGGCCTCAAATTGCAGGAGTGCCGTTCCTACTTAGGAGACATTGGTGAGATAAGTGTTCAAAGGGGCCTGGGTGAAGGAAACAGTGCAACCTCACAAGGACTTCCTAGTCCACCAGGGGACACCGCATCAACTCTGAGCACCTCCTCATCTGCAGTAGTGCGGACTCTGCCTTCCAGGGTTTGGATTATAGGCAAGCCACCTCACTTGGCTTAGACTCTAGTTTAGACCCATTCTTTGTATGCAGTCTGCACTTTTGGTTATTTCCACTCCACCCTTCCTATCTTACGTACTAATTTAGTGTCTGTCTGTTTCTAATAGGCTGTACCTAAGCCTTGCAGACTTTCTTTGATTGCTGTGCTCAAGGCACTCAGCAGTCCCAGCAGCCTCTCACTTTCTACTAGGGAATGGGATCAGTGTTGGGCAAAGGCCCTGGTGGAACCTGGGGAGAGAATCTGCAGAAGAATGCCTCCTGTAGAAGGGATAGTAGCTCCAGAACAGCACCTCCTTCTCCCACCAGGTGCACAGCCACTGGGGCTTCTCTCACCCTCCTCTATGTTAGACTGTGTAAGTGGGAATGACAATCCTGCAGCCCAGTGCTGGCAAAACACACAGCCCTTGTGCTTCTGGTGCATGTCACTTCTCCACTGACCACCCTGAACCTGCACAGGACACATTCTGTTCCCAAAGAATCAGCCTGGAGCACCTCTTGTGTGAGAGGCTCCCTGCTGACCCCGAGCTCTGCTCCCTCATAGGATTGTGTTGCAGGAACTTACTCATTCTGCCCTAATGGATGTTGGTGTTTCCAATGTTGGAAACTTTGAAGTGTTGAAGGAGCTTTAGTGGGCATTGCTTCCTGGAGGCAAATGCACTCTGAATTCTTTCTCTGGGAACCAGGAGTCTGATGAAGCACACTTAAACTATTTTCTTCTGTGATATCCCAGGACTGCTGCTTCTTAGGTGATGGGTACATTGCACATTCTCAAGTAAGAGGGCCTGGTAAGCTGTGCTATGCTTCCTGCTCTGTACATAACTACACTATCCAGTTGTCCTACCTGCTCCAACACTGCACATGTAACTTTTGCATCAAGTGCTCATCCCTTGCAGTCACAGAGGAGACAGGTTCTGGAGAATGGGTGTGTCACTGTGAGGGAGCTGTTGACCATTTACTGACTGAGTCGTGTCACTGTGAGGGAGCTGTTGACCATTTACTGACTGAGTCAGTCTTTGGTTTTGAGGTTTAGGGTAACAGGTCTTTTCCCATTGGGCAGATGTGGGGCCTTTATCCTTCCTTCTGGCTCAGAATCTTGCAGGTATCTGCTCCTTGTGAGCGCACATGTGTTATACGATAGACACTGGATGCTAATGACCGTCTGCTCAGGTAGTAAAATGATGTGTAGAATAACACAATGTAAAGTCAGTCTCACCTTCTGAATAAACATTAGAACATGTTCTTGAAGTGTCAGAAGGTGCAGCAACTTCCAGCCACAGCATTAGCTGAATGCCAGTCCTTCTGTGGGACAAGTCACCTAGTCTATGGCTGTCTTCTTTGGCAGGCCCCGGGTGACATGAATGTCCCCATGAGCCAGGCGGTCATCCTGCTACTCTCTCATTTTTTGGTCCAGGGTCCATGCTTGTTAGAGGTGGTGCTGCTGGGTCCTTTAAAGAACAGTGGTTTACAGAAGCAATCATGCCAGGCGGGCAGCATTGCAACTGGCACTGCTTCACCTGAGCCCTCACAGGTACAGAGTCACAGTGGAGACCATAGGCTATACCTTCCTACCTGGCTGTTAAGCTCCATATTCTGTGGCACTGGCCTGTACTCTCCACCTTTGGCATTTGGATGATGTAAAAGCTGAGATGGATACTGCTTTTACAGAGAGACTAATGTGTATCCATTATAGCATTCAGACCTACCTGGGTAGACGTCAGAGACTTGGAAGAGACTAAGGCCTGAAAGAGCATCTGTCTGCTCTAGTGGGAGGGTATATCCTCGGTGCTGCCTGCAACCCTGTGACCATGCTATCTATGCTCAGCATTTGGTGAAAAATGAGGTATGGGCTTAGTCCATCCTCAGAAGCGTCCCTGCTGAATGTAGACAGTGGCTTTAAGTGGAGGGAGGGGAGAGTACCCCAGAAAGGCAGAAGTGAGTGCTGTGGTATAGACAGTCAGGAGAGAAGCACAGCAAGCTTCTCTCTTCAGATTGAATGCAAGGGGGATCTTCCCAGTGTCAGAACTGGGACCAGGACAGCTGCCTTGCCTCCCTCCTGTCACCTGGATGGGAACACCCCTGGGAGGGAGGCGGCTAGTGCAGAGTTCTCTCAGGTGGCTAAGAGCCAATGAGAAGGTGTTTTGTTATGGAGTGCACTCACCAGGAGGTGTCTGCTCATTCCTAGGGAACATCAACAGCTGCCACCTGCATTACTACTTCTTCCTGCTGGCCGCCATCCAGGGAGCTACATTGCTGCTCTTCCTCATCGTGTCTGTCAAGTACGACCGCCAGCGAGCCAGGGCGGATGGGGGCCCAGCCAGTACAAGGACCTGATGTAGCCAGCCAGCATGCTCACAGGTTCTGCAGACTGTAAGGCCTCAGTGCCTGCTAACCACCAGGGCACTGCCAGAAGGCCCATTGAGGGAGTGTTAGTGTCACAACTTCTGAACTTGCATGTTGTCTGGACTGGCTTCCCCCTCCCTCTGCCTAGATGAGTGTGGTGAGTGCCTTACTGTGATGTCTCCTGTGCACTGGGCCTGCCAAGGGAGAAGCATGGAGTTGAGAATGTGGCTTCTTTCACTGAAGGTCTCTGCTAGTCCTGAGCCAGCCATGCTTTCTCTTTTAGAGTCCTGGGCAGCTATTGGCATCCTTACTCCTTGCAGACTGTTATTTCTTCCTCATAGCATCTCCTTTAAGATCAGCAAGCACTTCCAACAAGGGGTAGGGGGGAGTCTCTTTAGAGATGAAAGTGTGGTGGATGGTGTGGGGGGTCCCTAGGAGCAGCATCTGCTGCATTCACGTTTCTTGTCACTGGTCTTGCTAATGCCAAGGCCTTTGGGGTCAGTAGTGTAGACTCATCTGAAAGTAGGTTTTGCTGGTGACATAAAGGAGGTTTCTTTACTAGGCTAGGCTGGCTTCAGACTTGGGGCTGCCTCCTGTCTGAGACCCCAGATGGGCGACACTGTGGTCAGCGGGACATAGTTCTTGAACTGTTGATCTGCTTTTTAAGCACATGCATCAGTGATGCCCGAGGACACTATGTCCTTACTGAAACCTGGCAGCAGGCGATTGGAATCAACACCAGGCAGATCCTCTAGAACCTGACTCTGTCGGTAAGAGAGGCAGGGGTGAGTGGGAAAGTCTGGGAGCTGTTGCGCTGGTTGCCACCTTTGTATTGGTACTGACATACTTGGGTTTGTTCTCTATGTTGCTGTTTTGTATAATTTTATAAAAGCTTCTCAAACATGCCAGTAAGCTTCCTGGTGATTTCTCCATATTTGGCTTGGCATCCCCCTACAGGTTTCATTTCACAGCAGAAGATGCCAGCTCAGCCTTCCGTTCCCGTGGCCAAGCGCTAGAGCAACAGTGTTTCAGTGCATTTCTGCCTCTCACACAGGGGCTGGAAAAGCTTTGGGATGAAAACAGCTTTAAAGGGGGAGTTAGTTCTGCAGAGCTCAGCTTCCATTTTAGGAGAAACCGGGTGCTGACATCTTAACCTCCTTCTGTAGGCTTAGAGCTGGTGACGGGGCTCAGCAGGTAAAGGTGCTTGCCACCACTGAAGGAAAGAACCAGTTTGCAATGTATACAACCCTTGATCTCAAGTATAGCCTGTAATGTTTTCAAAGGTTTTCTTCACAGGATCTTTTGGATTTACTTGTAAGGTCACAGAGGGGGCTGGAGAGATGGCTCAGCCATTAAGAGCACCAGGGTTCAGTCCCAGCACCCACATGGCAGCTCACAACTGTCTGTAGTTCCAATTCCCAGGCAAACAAATGAATAAAGGTTTTTGTTTTGTTTTGTTTTGTTTTTTAAAAAAAAAAAGTCACAGAGAGGGAACTCTGTCTCCCCCGTGTGTGCTCTGGAGATAGGTACAGGTGGCCTTCTCAGCCCTGTGACCACCCAGGGAGCACCCTCTTGTGAGAAGAGAATGGTGGCTTGGCAAGGAACCTGGGGGTGATGAAAAGGGCCTTCCCGTGTGATGTGTGATGTCCCTCGTGATCTGTCTCGAAGCTCCTGGAGTTTGGTTTTAATCTCTTGTCATTTGCTGAGTGGCAAGAACATCCATCATTCTAATGAGATCATAATGGGGCTGGCTTCTGGACTGGCCATACTCTGAGTGGCACCTCCAGCTGGAGCTAGTCATGACATCTCCCATCACTGTCTGCTGCCTATTTGCTGTCTCCATAACAGTCACAGGATGGCATCTGGGGGCTGCTTGGTGCTGAGCACAGTGAGTGGCCTTCCCTTGTCTTGTCCATTTCTGTTGGGATTAATGAGCTGTCCAAGTTCTGGAGTGATCTGGCATGTTAGTCAGATCTGAGAAAGAGTGTGGTGGGCATCCCACTCACCTTGAGTCCTGTCCTGTGTGTCTGCAGATGTGCTTGCAGTGGGACCCGGTTGTGGAGGAGCAAGTGGAAGCCCTAAGCTTTGACATTTGCATCTGAATAGACCTTAGGTGGTCAGTTTGATCTGCAGTTCTAAACAAGCTGTTGAATAAACAAAAACTAGGCTGTGCTGTCTGGGGTCTTCAAAGCTGTGTCTGCACTGAGGTCTTGGCTCCATTATCTCAGCTGATCTCTGGGCACAGAATAGCTTCTTCATGGATGTGAGTGTGGAATTACATATATTCCACAGCCTGAGGCAGAAGCAGAAAGATTTTAATAAAACCAGCTTCTTTCAAGGTGCTGATCCCTCAGGGCTGCAGTTGGTGACACTTGAGCAGGCCTGGCCCTGTGACCACTTCGGTTTCCTAGAAGCTTCTTCACTCATGCAAGACTTGGGAGCATGTCACCGTTTAATGTCCACTGGTTGCTGTAATCTCTTTATGGTTAGAGAACAGATTAAACACTGTCTGTTGCAGGATTTGAAGTCCTTTCTCAATCTGAGGCAACAAAAGTGCCCTAACTTAACACCGCAGCTCTGCTCTCCATGTTACCTGTGATGATACAGCTGTGCTGTGTAAGTTCCAGGCATCTTAAGTGGATCTCACGAACAACAAATCACTTGTGTGGGTATTTTCAAGTGTTAAGGTATAACTTGTCTTTGGAAATAAGAGTCTTTTAAAGGAATAATAGGCAAAGATGGTTTGCTGCAAAAGAACAAATCCGGTGCACAAGAGGGGTAAAGGAGAAGGCGGAGGATACTAAGTTGGATCTGAGTAAACCAGAGATGTGCTGACCTCCAAGTCACCACACTGTCAGTATCCAAGGGGCAGTCTGAGCCCAGGACTGCATCTATTGTCTGCTTTCTTGAGTCTCTCCAAATGTACTTAAGGTGAAAGACAGCTCTCATCCAGTGCTACACGTGACAAGGGCTAATGTCTAGGAGAGCCACAGTTCTTTTTGTGCCTGTCTGGCCACAAGACCACCGAAGGAAGTGAGGGAGGCAGCTCCTGGGCCCCAGGACTGTGATGCTGTGGGTTTCTCCTGACCTCGTCCCTACCTCTGCCCTCACTGATCATAGGGATACTAAATATGTTAATCCCCCTGGCCCTTGAGTCATCTCTCTCTAATGTCCCCTCTAAAACTCAGACATTTTTACAGGGGTAAGAGATGTTCCTACCTGATCATAATGATGTGCAGGTGTGCATTCCGTCTCCTGTGGGAAGTTTATCTTCAGCTCAAGCAAATAGGCCTGGGTACCCATTCTTCATCCATCCATCAGTACCTAGCACATGTTGCTATTATCATGTGGGGCCCTGGGCAGAGGTTGCAACAGCTAGAGGAGAGCCAGAAAAGGGAGAGGGTTTGGTAGTGTGAATGAGAATGGCCCCCATGGGGTCTGCTGTAAGAGCAACAAATGCTTTTACCCTCTGAACTCCCGTACTTATTTTTTAAGAACAGAGAATTGGGGCTGTTGAAATGGCTCACACACACCTGACCACAACGTGGGAACTCAACTATTTGCCTTTAGTCCCAAGTTAAAAAGGGGGATCTTCCCTCCAGCAACAGCATGGCGGCTCACAACCCTCGTTAGCCTCCTGAAAATCAGATTCCCTCTTCTGGCCTATATGGGCTGCATGCATGTGGTACACAGACATAGGCAAAATACCTATACCCATACATTCTAAAAGATCTTGGCATCAGGGACATCTAGGCAGAAGCGAGACTTGGGGTATAGCTTGCTCTTTGAATGGTCATGCTGGGCAGGTGCAGGGTAGTAACCAATAGCTTTATTTCTCTATGCAAGGTCATTTTAAGGCTCTGTGTGTACTTGAACTTTGCATGTCAGAGCATTTTACATTTAAAAAAATTCAGCCTTCTGAAAACCCCAGCAAATTGGTCAGGGTAGCTTCCAGGGACCTGAGCTGGGTTGCATTGTGACTCCCACCTTTGGCACATCTCATCAGCCTGGCTGTTAATTTCTGTCACTTATTGTGGCTGGTAGGTGACAAATGTCAGTATTTGGCAGAGTACTGAGTACCTGCCTCTTAACAACAGAGCAGAACTTCCTGACTTAGAAAAGCCCAACAGCTGACAAGAAGGCTCCACAGAGCAACACCACATTTTGAGCTGACACCTCACATTACAGTAATTTATATCACTCCAATCAAGCAAACCCATGCCATCCTACGCCCATTAGCAACAGCTTGTACCCTGTGGAAAGTTCATCCAAAAGACCCCACTAGGGTGGTCTGGTCTTGTCTGTCCTGTCCCCTGTGAATGATCTGACCAGAGACTGAGGATGGAGAGAGCCTGGACCATGAGTCTAAACACATCCTCTTGCCCCAAATGTTGGTACAGTATGCAACTGTGGCTGCCGGCTACTCACAGGACAGGAGCCCACACTGCCCATGTGGCAAAACAGCCAGCAGAGATGGAAGGACCAACTGGTTCAAAAGGGTCTAGTTCTAGAACATTCTAAGTAGGCTGAGACTCCTTGGGTGGCATTGACTAAACTGGTGTGATCTGGCTGAGGTTGGATTCCCGCTGTTGGCCTAAAGGGAAGTCTAAAGAGTAAGGACAGACTGAGTGTGAAGCCTGAAGCCATGCTATTGGAAGGGTTGTGCCTGAGCCCCCAGAGGGTTCCTTAAGGCATAGAAGCCATGCTACACAGCCAGCTCACCAAAATGGACAGAGCTCAGAAAATGAAACAGGACAACACCCCCTTCCCCCCACCCCACTCAGGTCAGGGACACAATACTGAGCTTAGTCTCAAGAGCTAGAAACTTCTCTGTCCCAAGGGTAGAATACTTTTGGTTTCACTGTGCAAAGGGAAGAGCTTTGACATGTTAGAACCTTAGATGTGACTGCCAATTATGAATGATAAAGAAGTTGAAATGAATGATAAAGAAGTTGAAATTCACATTTGGTCAAATAACCACATAACCATCGCACTGCTACAAGCCACACCACCCACCATCTTCATGTTTAGGTGTTTTTTTTGTTTTTGCAAAGCTCTACTTTGAATGTTCAGAAGCTATTTTAGCCCTATCAGTTACTGTATGTGTTGAGAGTATGCACATGAGGACGAGGACACGTAAGTCATCCAGAAACACAGGAAGAGTGTGTGTCCTAACCAAGTTCAACATGGAATTTCTGTTTAGTTACCGGACTTCTAGCTTAAGTAGACTCTACAGCTGTATCCAGTTGTAAAAATATTATATGAACAACTAGTGAGGTTTCAAACTCTTGTAATAGTAGTTAAATAGTCATTGCATTTTCTTCTGAGCTGTTTTTAATGTTTTTTCTTCAAATCAAAATGAAGAGCTTGGGTCAGTTAATAAAAAGGTGTGTTTGTGGGGGTATTGGTGAGCTCAATGTTTTTTGGGAGTGTGTGTGTATGTGTGAGTTTTTTTTGTTTCCCTCTGTAGCCCAAGCTGTCCTGGACCTCAGTGTGTAGCTCAGGCTGGCCGGTACAAAGTAATCTTGCTTCTGCCTCAAGTAGTGGAGTCATAGGTAGGCGGCACTATACCCAGCATATACATGCATACATACATACATATATACATACATACATACATGGGGGGGGGAGACAGAGAAAGAGAATTATTCTTTACTCTAGACTGGCCAGGAGTTTGCTTAGTGGCCTGGCCTGGCCTCTAATCCCTGCCCTACTCCTTCAGCCTTCCCAGGTGCAGGGTTACAGGCAAGAGCCATTATGCCCCGCCCATATCTGCCATTAAAAAAATAAATTTTTTTAAACTTAGAATTTTTTTTCCTTTTCTCTCACTCTATCTTTTTTTTTTTTTTTTTTTTTTTGAGACAGAATCTCACTATGGCTGGCTTAGAGCTCCTACATAGAGCAGGCTGACCTCAAACCCAGAGTTCTACCTGCTTCTGCCTTCTAAGTATACCACTACATTTATTTATGTTGTATGTGTATTTGTGTGTGCTGGCATGTATGTCTGTTACAACATGTGTGTGGTACCTAGCATCCCCCGGAACTGCACTTTGAGGTGGTTGGGAGCTACCATGTGAGTGCTGAGAACTGAACCCAGGTCCTCCGTAAGAACAGTCCATGCTCTCAATTGCTGAGCCCCTCTGCCCCCTCCCATCTGGTTTTACTTGGCTGGGGGTGAGTTTCAAATTTTATGTGTATGAGTGTTTTGCCTGCATGTATATCTGTGTGTGTGCTCTTAGTAAGGCCAGCAGAGCATGTTAGGACTGAAGTTACAGTTGTAAACTGTCATGTGAGTGCTGGGAGTTGAAATCAGGTCCTTTGAAAGTGTACTTAACCACTGATCCAGCCATCTCCAGCCTAATACCTGGTATTTTAAGGAGTTAACAAGTCTACTTTATGACTTTGGTGGATCTGTAGGACCTATTCAGAAGACATTTTCAAAAATAAACATTTGAATCCTAAATCTCATCTGTACACCTTACACTGATGTTATTGTTGCCATCAAAATGTTATTCTATTGGTGTTATGTTTTATGCAAATGTTTTATATATAAGTTTTTACAGGTCCAAAGAAGGCCTTGCCTTGCCCTCTCAGTTCCACAGTTGTGTCTATAATAACGTGCCACTGTGGTTTTTATAAAACAATTTGCCTGGGCCAATCCCCCACACTTAGGAGACAGAGAGGCAGGCTGGCCTATGAGTTCAAGCCAGCCTGATCTACACGGTGAGTTTGAGCTACACAGAGAAACCTTGTCTCCAAAAACAAAAAGGAAAAAGGTTGGCACTAGAGAGATAGCTCAGAGGTCAAGGGTATGTACTGTTCTTGCAGAAGACCTAAGTCGTTTCTAGCACCCACATTTGGCGGCTCATACCTGCCGGTAAGAGACACTGCCTCATGCACAGGTGCATTTGTGTGTGTGCACATGCCAAATACCTTTACATGTAAATTATTTTTACTTTTTCAAAAATTACTCTTGTGTAGCAAAGCCTGTCAAGCCCATCTCCTCTCTGTGTGAGCAAATTGAGCTCCAGCAAAACTGTAAGCCCTGTTAGCTCAGTCCATTCTGACACAGAAAATAAATTTATCAGTTAAAAATAGGGCCACAGAGATGCTTCTGCAGTTAAAAGTACTTACTGCCCTAAGAGAGGACTCAGATTCAATTCCCAGCACTCACACAGTAGCTCAGAACTGAACCTCCAGTTGTAGGGGATCTAACACCCACACACCAGTGCACATAACATAAAATTAGTTACTTAAATAGGAATTATGTCAAAAGACTTGCTATAGTATTCAAAACAGGATCCTGTGATGTCAAGAGTAATTCCCATCCATCACTTCACTGGACTGTCATGCATATCCCCATCCCATCCTGTGTGTAGAAGTTTCTGTACTGCCCACTTTTAATTTTACACACCACTGCAATTTGCTAAAAGCTTCTGAAGTTTAAGGTTTCTGAAGACCCATTGTCTAAATAACCTGATTAAAATTCCCATGTGTGCATATTACGTGTACACACACACACATACACATTTTAACCGTTACAGTTTGCTAAAAGCTCCTGAAGTCTAAGATTCCTGGAGATCCATTGTCTAAATAACCTGATTAAAATTCCCATCTGCCTGAGCAGAGACACTAAGACCTTCCAATTTCACAAAGTCATCCTGTCCAATGTAGGGGGTACTTAGAGTGACATAATAGTTCTTTAAAGACTTAGTCGGAAATCCAATTGAGTAGAAGCACCAAACAGAAGGAGTGTGGGGAAAGTTTTGACATAGAGCTAAAAATCTCTGGTGCCTTCTGAAGTGCAAGTGCTCTACATGCATGGGAACACCGAAGGTTCTGGGCTAGGATGCTGTCTATCCATCACCATGTAAAAGCTGCCTTAATAAAGCACACTCAATCCTCCTGTGGGCTGTAGACACACTGTGCAGACTTGGAGTTGTTAGATCACATTGGCCATTGTGTCTGGTTTCCTGCAGAGGTTGTTCTCCAGGCTTACCCCAGGAGGGATGGAAGAGCCTTGGGCTCTCCTGGCTTTGACAGTGATAACTGAGAGGCAGAGCCTCTGTTGTCACTCGGGTTACAGTAAAATTTATATTTGGGGCTGGAGAGGTGGCTCAGAGGTTAGGAGCATTGGCTGCTCTTGTAGACAGGATCTGGGTTCAATTTTCAGCACCTACACAGTGGCTCACAACCATCTGTAACACCAAATCCAGGGGATCTGATGCTCTTTCACCAGTTTGCTGGGTACCCACACATGGCATACATTCACATACATAAAAAAAATAAATTAGATATCTCTATTCATCTTACTGCAAAACCAAATTATCTTCAGGGTTGATTTTTTTTTTTTTAACTTGTATTCATATTCACAACAGTGCCAGCGATTTCATATTCAACTGAACAGCATTTCTAAAGTCATGTTTTGGTTTCATGAATTGAGCAAATTTCTAACCCTGATTATAATACCTGATGCTGTATTCAGAGCATGAGTATGAAACTTGTATCACAAATCTTCGAAGTTGGTGTGCTAACAAAGCCAGCACTTGCCTCTTCCCTCAAGATAAGGAATCAGGTGGACGTGATCAAATCTCAGGCAGACAGTGTAGGAGGACTGCAGGAAGTCAAGGTTAGTTGGTCTACAGTAAGTTCCAGACAGGACTGAACTATAGAGTAAGATGGAGAGATGGCTCAGCAGTTAACAGCACTGGCTGCTCCTCAGTTTAGTTCCCAGCATCCACATGACAAAGCACAACCTCCTTTGACTCTAGCTACTGGGAATCCGATGCCCTCTTCTGGTTTCTGTGAGTACTGCATGCATGCACAAATGACACTATAAAATCCAATCTTAGAAAAAGGTCTAAAGACCACATGACAACCACTGTCACTTCTGGAATAATCCATGCTAATCCCACAGTGCCATTAAAAAAAAAAATCACTGACTATCCCAGTTTGAAGTTGACTCAAATATTTTGTGTAAGTTTTTGAGACAGGATCATATGTAGCTGAGGCTAACCATGAACTTCTGATCCCCTTGACTTCATGTGTGGAGTGCTGGGATCACACATGTACCATACAGTTAATGCAGTCCTGGAGATAGAGCACCTATCCTTGTGCATGCGAGGCAACTTCTTTATCAATTGAGCCACAGCCCCGGAGTGCTTTTGCACTGTGCTTGTTTCTATCAAAACCCATATAAGCCCCACACTGAGACTGAGTGGCAAGTCTAACTCTCTTATCTCCAGGTCCATTTTCTATGGCTGTGTTGGTTAAGATCACACAGACATGGCATTCACTGGCTGATGCTGGGCAAATCTATTCTCAAGTTTTCAGGGCTCTAAGACACTTCTCATGGCCTGGTTTCCATTCCCCTCCAGCAGTACGTTCTCTCTTGGAGTCTTCAGAGAGTTGTCAAGGTGACTTCCCAGTGCCTTGGTTTGGAACTGGACAGTTCTTTGAAAACATATGGATGTCAGCATATTCTTGGGAAATCTTCAGGGCCCAGGGTGGGGCACTAGGTCACTGGGGCATACCCTTAAAGGGGCACTGGAATCTGAATCCTCTCTCTTTTTCTGTTTCATGGACATAGTCTGAGCAGTTTCCCAAAGGAATATAAAGTAAACCACTGCATTCAGACTTCAAGTACTTTGTAGCAATGACAGCAGACTGACTGACAACCAGGCTCCTCACACCCTCTGGGCTCCATGTGTAGCAGAAAAGCCTGCATCTCTCTTTCTGGGGCTTTTGCAAAGGCAGAACTTGATGGGAGGTATCTCTCTGAGAGTCACTGGTTCTCATCCAGCCTTGTGCTTCATGGCTTCAAATGGGACCTTGCACTCCCCCCCCCCCAGCTGCAGGGTCCTGCTGAGTTTGTCACCTATTTCTGCTACAGAGGCATGGTCCTGGGCCGTTTGTGTTTTGTTTTACTCCTGTCAAAATAATGACTCTCTAGAAGCAGCAGACAATGAAATATCCTTCACACGTTTCTTTGTTTTTAAATTACTTCAGCTGACGAAAGCCCCAAAGGAGAGCAAATGTTTTGCTGGAAGGTATAGAGATTGAAGACAGACAAAGATGGACATTGGGGGATGTGTTTCTTTGTCTGATGGGCAGTTCTCAGGGGACTCAAGGATGAGGAGAGGGAGTCTGGATTAATTGTTGAACATACACAAGGGATCTGCACATGGAGGCGGTATGGCTTGCTGGCCCTTCCCATTCAATTGGTTTTGAATGAATAAGAGAAGATGGATTCATTATGGGAAATTAGGAAACAATAGACCCAATGCTGAGGAAGAGGCACAGCTGATGGAGCACAAGCTTTACCTGCTCCTGATATGCACTAGACTCTGCATCTGATGATGTGTTTGCATCCCAAACTTACAGTATTGACATCACAACCCTGCTGCTCTTGTCCCACTGACAGTGGATAGGAATTATTACCCCAGGAAGTGGCAGAAGATGCTGGCTGTAGACTCATTTGCATATTGTTATGCTTTGAATGTCAAGTGTCCCCACAGGCTCATGGGTTTAAACACAGGTCTCCAGCTGATGATGATGTTAGGGGCGAGTGCAAAACCTTGGAGTAGTGCTTGAGAGTGATAGCTAGGTCCTACTTCAGTTCCACTGTCCGCTTCTGGTCTGGCCATGGATCAGGCAGCTGCCATACACCTACCCCCTGCCATGAAGCTGTCTACCTCCAGCTCCTCTAGGATAGTTAGCATGGATTATCTACTCTACTGGATTTAGAGCCATTGAGGAGATAAATCTCCAGCATTGTGATGGATTATTTAGCCTCTGGACGTGCCTATAGGGGATTATCTAGTTTAGGTTGAGCTAGGAAGACCCATCCTCTAGGGGTGGCACTAGTCCCTGGGCTAAAATCCTGAATTTTATAGAAAGGAGAAACTCGGGGCTGGAGAGATGGCTCAGTGGTTAAGAGCACCGTCTGCTCTTCCAGAGGACCCGGGTTCGATTCCCAGCACCCACATGACAGCTAACAACTGTCTGTAGTTCCAGTTCCAGGCAAACACCAAGGTAAATAAATAAATAAAGTTTTTTGTTTTTTTTGTTTTTTTTTTTTTTTTTTTTTTTTTTTAAAGAAAAGAGAAAGAAAGGAGAAATGAGCTGGAAATAAGGCCCAGTGATTAAGAGCATTTGCTGCTCTTGGAGAGGACCTGGCTTTCGTTCCCAGCACTCAGGGCAGCTCACAACCATCTGTAATTCCAGTTCCAGGGGGATCTAATGCCTTCTGCCCTCCATGGGTACCAGGCATACATGTGGTGCACATACATGCCGACAAACCCTTAGACACATATAATTAAATAAACTTTTAAAATGAGAAAACTAGCTGGTGCATGCATTCCTCATTCTCTGTTTCTCCATATGACCTGCATATGGGCTACAACTTGACTTCTCTGCCATTATGAATTGTGTCTGAAACTACAAATTACAGTAAACCCTTCCTTGGGTTACTTTGGCCACAGTAAATGATATTAAAATACCTTCCCCAGTCTGACATGCTCTCTCCTAAAGCTGTGAGGCAAAAGTCAGTCCCTCATCCCTTAGGCTGACCATCAGGTGTTTAATCATGGTAGTGAGGACAGATTACCAACACCTATGTCTTCCCTTCTTTCTATGATTATGTGTTCTGGTCTTAGTATGAGCCAGTTGCTTTGAAATGTTGAAAGAGTCTCAAGCCCTGGGCCTACAGCAAACAGTGAATCGAAACAAAGTACATGTCACAGAATAGTTAGTAATTAGTGCTTCTTGGGAGATCAGAGGTGAGATGATGAGGGATTCTGAGGGGCATGGACTGTGATCTGGTCTGGGTATTGGTTACCTCAGTTTCCCTTGCTGAAAGAAGAATTCACCAGGCAGAAAAATGATCCAACATCTTAGGTCTGTGATGTGAATGAGGTGTTGTTAGGAAACAAATGGGAGCATCAGAGACCAGAGTAGGTGATACATGTTCAAGTTGTGACCAACGACAATGGGGACTGTGTGACTGCCAAGTCACCAAGATGTTCTTCCTGTGGCCTGCCCCAGCTCCTGACACCTGACTGTATGAAAAAGCAAATCTACAGTACACCACTGCGGGGATCTGCTAGGGGAGTCAGCCTGGACCTCCTCACAAAGAACTAAAAGCAGACTTGGAGTTGCTGATGGGATGGCTTCAAGTGCTTGAGGCAGGCCACTCTGTCCTTTGAGGGACCGGCTCATCAGTGGACCCAATAAGGATCCCAAAAGTCTGGAACTTCTGGAGCTCTGAATCCACTGCAAATAGTTCACACTGCCCTTCATTTGTCTCCCTGATGGCAGTCTTTCCAAATGGTGAGTCAAGAGCCAGGCAGAGAGATTCCCACTCAAGCAATGCTCTGAGCTACCCCTCACCCACATGTAGGTCACTAGCAAAGACTTTATTTACCTCACTCCTGAATGTGTGACTCTAGATAATCAGCACAGCCTGAGGCTGAGTGCTCTGCTTGGGAATCCTCCCTTAGTTGAGAACAAGATATCCTGGGGTCAGAGATTCACATACTCCATTCAGGCATCTAATTCCACCAATCACCTTATCAACAGCCCTCCCTGCAAAAGACACCCCTCCCCCACCCTGCCACTGTGGCTGATGAATCACCCATTTGCCACAACTTCTGGGAACTGCTTTTGGAGTCCCTCTTTTCTGGATTGTGTTCTCAGTACTACATAGTCCGTAATTACTTTCCCATCGATTTCTCTCTTTTGGATCCAGTAGCAGCTGAGGTGAAACTCAAGGCTGATGGAAAATTCAGCGTGTTTCACACGCTCCCCATCCCGACTAAGGACTCAAATAGATAAGAAAGTGCTGCCTCCGGGGTACTTAAGCTAAGTAATGGAGAAGTCTGGACATCTGATCAAAGTCTCAAAGTGCTGATCACAGCCAAACATTTAGAGATGTTGGCCAGGAAATGTAATTGGAGCTTTCCAGTTGGGAAGAAGGTTAAGGAGGCTCTAGCCATTCTCAGCATGGGTTTGGCATGATGTGCACACCTGAGGCAGAGGCAAGTGAATCTCAGTGAGTTCCAGGACAGCCAGGATTATAATGAGACCTGCTTCACAAATCAAGTCTCAAGAGGGCTCACCACTGAGCTAATGTTCCAAGGATGCCTGCCCTGTGGTGGGATTATCCTTTGGGGATGGGGTCAGCTACTCTGCATACCCTGACCTCCCAAGTACTGAGGGAACTAGGTCAAAATCATCCAAAGGGACCATAATCCCTTAAAATGAGAAATACATTTTTTCCCCATATTAAAGGCCCTCTTTCCTAGGTGCTGTGGCTTTGAAGTGATGTGGTTCCCAGAGATGCATATGTTGAGGGCTTGGTGCCAACATCATCAGGGATTCATCCAAAGAGTGCAGACTATGAGGAGAACATGTGACACTGAGGACATATCTTATCCTTGGACTCTGCTTCCTTGCTTTTGACTCCTGTCTACCCTAAGACAGGCAGCACTTACTGCTGAGATGTTGAGCATCACACAGGCCCCAGTGGTGGAGCCCATGGGACAGGCAATAAAACCTCTGAAACCAGGAACTAAAATACACCTTTTCTCACTTATTTTCCTTGGTAATTTTTTTTCATGGTAGTGAAATTGAAGCCACAAAATAAGCTAAACCTCAAGCTTTCTTTAGAGTCAGCATCCCTGCATGATGAAGGAGATGTCATTTTCAAGGGTTTATTTTTATTTCTAAGTCAGTCTCTGTGTCTCTGTCTGTCTGTCTGTCTGTCTGTCTGTCTGTCTCTCTCTCTCTCTCTCTCTCTCTCTCTCTCTCTCTCTCTCACACACACACACACACACACACACACACACAAAACATCACCATTCACTTAAAATCTCATTTGGTTCCAATCTGAAGCATCCCAAAAGCCTCAACTGTGATAATTGAATGATTCCCTGTGATCCACCAAGATTCTATTGTCCTTGACTAAAGGCATCAAAGCCTCTCCCCCAATATTAATATCCCTTTTAGGGGGGGAACCTCAAGCCAAACTGCTCCATAATAAAAATGAAAATTACTTTATTGCATTCAGCCCTGAAGTTATTCACTTCCATCCCTCAAAAAAATTTTATATGCCTTTAACGTATGGAAAGTAGGCATCAATGGCCCATAATCCCTTAAAATGAGAAATCATATATTTTCTTTCTCATGATAAAGGGCTTGGCTCTGCACAGAGAGAGGAGAGATAACTGCTTTCTTTTAGCCACTCCAGTGAAGGTCACTTCCCTTCAAGGAGGGGGATCATCGTAGGGGTGAAACCTAGAGATGGGAGGGACCACCATCATTGTAAGGTTCAAGGGTTTGACATGAATCTGTCCAAACCTTGTTTATAGTCTTTCTTTACCTGGGGTAACAATAAAAACAAAACAACAAAAAATACCAGGCCAGGGAAATAAATGTCTTGGGAAACTAAGAATTGCAATTCTGGCACAGTGAGGGGGTATTCTGATGGTATCCTGGGAGGCAGGTGTGGGAAGGGTTTTTGCAGGGTATGCTGGCTAGTTTTATGTCACCTTGACACAAGCAAGAAAGGAGGGAGCTTCAACTGAGGGGGGAAAAAAAAGCCTCCATACTATCCAGCTGTAGAGCATTTTCTTAATTAGTGATTGATGGGGAAGGCCCAGGCCATTGTGGGTGGTGCCGTCCCTGGGCTGGTGGTCCTGGACACTATAAGAGGGTGACTGAACAAGCCAAGAGGAGCATGCCCATAAGCAGCACCCCTCCATGGGGCAGGAGTCTCCAGGTTCCAGCTCTGTTTGAACTCCTGTCCTGGCTTCTTTCAATAAGAGACTATGATGTGGAAGTGTAAGCCAGAGAAAGCCTTTCTTCCCCATGTTGCTTTAACCACAGTGTTTTGACACAGCAGTAGAAACCTTAACTAAGACACAGGGGTTGCTACCAAGACTGGCTTTCATTGGCTGAGTGGAAATCCTCAGATGCAAGTGTGATAGGTACTCTGGGAGTTCCTAGACTGGTTTCAATGGGTTAGGCAAGTCCTGAGAACTTCCTGAGCCTTCACCTGCAGTGGGCGGAGTCTAAAGTCCTACAATCAACCTTCTAGCTTCACTTGGAAAGTGGAGCTTGTATTACTACATGACCTTCACACTGGCTTCCATCCACCTTAGTGTTGTCCCATTCTGGTTCCCAGATTGGATGAGGGCCATATTCTCCTTAAACCAGCCAGACTGCTTGTACAAGGTCTGATTACAATGAGAGAAGAGGCCAGAAGCAGTGTAAGACACAGGGATATAGTCTCAATTATGGAGGCTAAGTATCAGAAACCAATACTCAGCCAGTATTCTTTTTTCTCATGCATCCATCCAAGCCTCTGTTGGAGACACTCTGCTCTTCAAGGGGTATCAGCTAAGAGATTGGGGGTGGGTCCATAGTCAAGTATAAGTCTGTGTGTCAGAATATCTAGAAGGACCCTGTTTCTAAGTTTGCATGCTGGGATTTTAAGTGTATATGATATTCAGGTCACTGTCTAGCTCAAGACAGATGAAGATGGTGCTATAAATAAACCGCATACCACTGAAGAGACTAAAGGTCTCTGTTCAATTCTTATGGGAGACAAAAGGTTCAGGCCCCTTGAGCAGTGCTTACCCCCACCCTCATTGGCTAAAACGGTGCTGCATACCTACTTGGAACCAGTCATTGGCTTTGGAAAGGGGACAGCCCGGTTTGGTCCATCCCCTGGTATAAGACACATTGTTACCAGTGCAAAACTGATTAGTGTACACTTCTGGGCAGCTTGTTTGCAGAAAATGTCCTCAGGTCTCCCCGTGCTGTACCCTGCTCCTGATAAGATGACCTTGAAGCCCCTTTTAGGGGTAAGTTCTGTCCTTCAGCACCTACTCCTCCCAAGCATGTGTATTATGAAATGGGGAATGTTGTAGTGAGCGCAAAGAACCATGCTACAATATGGATGCAAGTGCCCCTAAGTCAAAGAAGCCAGCACTCCCTGTGATTCCATTTCTATGAAACACTTGGACTAGGTGAGTTCACAGAGACAATGAGGAGAGTGGGAAGGAAGTACTAGGGAGTCAGGGCCAGTGGAGAAGGGTTTCTGTTGGGAGTAATGAGAAAGCATTAAAGTCAGTTGTAAAGGGGGCTGGCAATGTGGCT
This sequence comes from Sigmodon hispidus, assembly GCA_004025045.1. Taxonomy (NCBI): domain Eukaryota; kingdom Metazoa; phylum Chordata; class Mammalia; order Rodentia; family Cricetidae; genus Sigmodon; species Sigmodon hispidus. The sequence continues at coordinate 136,248 of PVIH01004145.1, forward strand.
CAATGGGCAGGGTGTTTGCATGAAGCACTCTATTCAATACGCAGCATGTCATAAACTGAGCATGGTGGCCGTGCCTGATATCTTAGCACTGAGGAAGCAAAAACAGCTGTGGAACTTGAAGCCTTCAGCTACATAGCAAATTCAGGGCTAGCCTGGACTTCATGAGTCTCTGTCTCAAAAAAAAAAAAAATGAATCTACCATTGTAGATGCATTGCAAGGAATAATTAATAACCATTCAAATGTACACCCAAAGTGAACAAAGCGGGTGCTGTATGAATTATATCTTGATAAGGCAGTTAAAAATAATCAACACTGTTTTATCCAGAGCTTGTTTTGTGACTTGCTTTTGCCTAAAGAAGGGATGGAGATGACTCTGCCAATTCCAAGGCATCTAGAACCTTCTATGCCTGACATTTCTCAGCATCTAGCTTGGTGAAAGAAGGCAGGGGTGGATTACTTTGCTTTGGGTGTCAGTCAACACAGGCAACTTAAGGACCCCCCCATTATCTACTCTCTCTCTATTTCACCCCCACCCCCAGTCCTGGGTCCACCCACCTGGTTTTTCTTTCTGTGCATTTACCTCTTATGGGCATTTCATAGAAATGGAATCATTCAATATATTATCACATGAATTTTGTGACCATTTTCCTTTCTCTTGGCATAATGTTTTCAGAGTTCTCCCACACTTCAGTGTAGCATCATAACCTTTTATGAATGTTGTCAGTTATTTACTTGCAAACTCTATTCAAGCTGCTTGTTTTACTGACTGGCTTCTCCACTCCCCACAGCTAAGCTTTCTACATGAAGCATTCCTGGGATAAGTGATCATTTTGGATCTTTGAGTGATAAAGACCAGGAAGGGCACTGTGATGGCTAAGCTCCATCATTAACTTTATAGGATCTGGAATCACCTGTGGATAAAACCTATGGGATGTCCATAAGGAGACATCTAAATTGGGTTCATTGGAGGGAAGATGTGGTGATATATTATATATTGAATAAAACCAATCTGGAATATCAAAACAGATCCACCCACAGTCAAGCCAGGAGAGTCAGAGTGTAGTAACTCACACCTTTAATCCCAGCATGGGAAAGACCAGAGTGGTGACCTTTTAATTCCATAACTAAAGAGACAGATCTTTCTGTGTTTCTGTGAGTTCAAGGCCTAACTACCAAAGAGTAGTAGCTCACACCTTTAGTCTTAACTTTAAAATATGATGCAGAGTTGAACGGGAAGTGAAACAACTGGGCGAAGAAGGTATTTAAGAAGGAGAAGCTATGACGAGCCAGGCTGAGGAAGCTGGAAGATAGCTTTTTACCTTGAGAAGTTGGCTGGGTGAGAATTGACTGTGGTCTGTTTCCTCTCTGTGATATTCCAGACTGGTTTTATTAAATACATATTACCACAGGAAGATGCCTACTCAATGTGGTTGGAACCATTCTATGGGCTGGAATCATGGGTTGAATAAAATGGAGAAAATAAGCTGAGCACCAGCATCCATCTTTCTCTTTTTAACTGTGGACACCATGAGGCCAGCAGTCTCACGTCCCTGCCACCATACTTTCCCCGCCATGATGGACGGCAGCCTCAATACACTCCTGCTTCCTGAATGTGCCTTTTGGCAGTGTTTTGTAACAGCAATAAGGGAAATAACAAATATAGACATAGAGTCACAAGTTGACCTGAGCCAGGGTGACTCAAAAGTCACATGACCATGCAGGCCAAAGACTGGTCCGCATCAGCCACCTCCCATGCTGTTATGGCAACTACCCCTAAAGGAGCTGTGACTTGCTCCAGTCCTGTGCAGGAAGGGTCCAGGGCTTAGCAGAGCAATTGTCTTTCAATCCCCCCACCCCCGTTGTTGCATAACGACATAAGTGTGTCCCCTTTTGACACAAAATTGATAGTTCTAACAAGGAAAGACAAGAGAGAGTTCCTTACCTGGACTGTGGCCCACGTTGCCTCAGATGAACTCTTCTCCCAGACTCCACTTTACCACCTTCAACCTGAGGGAGTCTGAGCAGAACCAAAGGAGACAGAGGCGACGTCCCTGTGCGCCCCCTTCTTTTAATCCTCAGGTTCTGGGTAGCAGTGACTTACAAGGTCATTTAAACCAATTCCATCATAAACAAAGTCTTTTGTTGAAAGCAAAACAAAATACCCTTCATTTCTGAAGCTCGCTGTTGGCAATAGTGGGCACAGGCTGCAATCTGTTTTCCCCTCGGAGGTCTGTTCCCAAGAGATTGCAAAAGTGTTTATCAGCATTCCTTTGTTAGGTAGGGGGAGAGAGCCTAACACAAATCACCTGGATGAGTCTTTGACTGCAGTGTGTAATCACATCAGAGCTAGATTTGGGGCCTGCCGAACGTTCCAGACTTTTTCCAGAAGGCCTAGAAAACTTTTGGAAGTCAAGAAGAGCATATGCATTGGGGACAGTAGTAATTTTCAGACCCCGAGAGATCCATTTTAAGCCCAGACACATTGTCCTGCTGGGGCTGGCACACAGGATTTGTAATGGATGTGCCTAACATATGCTTTCTAAGGAAATCCCAGGGGCAAGGCAAAAAGGACATGTGCAAGATGTGTGGGCCAGGAGCTGATAATTCACCCTAATGGTGTCAGCCCCAGCTGCAGAAGATCTTTTGAAGGAGAAGAGCAAGAGTTGGGAGAGGGCCAGCCTCCTAGTTCAGGGTCTGTGCTGTGTCCTTCAATCTTACCCCCACAGCATCTTCTGGATTGGAAGGCTGGGGTATATGTGACCCAGCTAAGGACATTGGCCTTTTTGTAAGAATGCCCCTAAGGGCTCCTCTTTAATTGTAGGATGGATAAAAAGAAACGCCCCCCCTTTTGAGCCTTTTCTCATTATGTTGCAAGGTTGACATTGAACTCCTGACCCTCCTTGCTCTGCACCTCAGGGCTGGGCTGACAGGTGTGCCCCACTACATCAGGGAGAATTACCAGCTCCTGTGTTTTGTTGGAACATGATATCTGCTTGCTGTAAAACTCAGGCAATTCAGATACATAAAGAGGAATTCACCCTCTCTAGAATGACGGGGTAAGGGTGTGGGGGTGCATGGGGGTGGGGGAGGACAGCGACTGGGGTCTTCCCTGTCTATTTCTATCAGTGGAATGAAGGATGTTAATATGATACTTGTTACTGCTCGATGAAAACGAGATTATCATCTTTACAATGTTGTTATCTTACATTAATTTTTTTAAAATTTATTTTGTGTGTGTTTTGCTTTTACCATGTGTTTGCTGTGTCTTCAGAGGCTTGGAGAGGGTGTCAGCCACATGTGGGTGGTGAGACTGTTAAGTCATGTTCTCTGCAAGAGCAGCAAATGCTCTTATCCACTGAGCCAACTCTCTATCAGCCTTACTTAAAAACAAATCTTACTCTTCACCAGAGTTTTCTCACAGAAAGTAGAGGGGCAAGAACTAGAATGATGGCCATCTACCCTTCTGCTTCCACATTTGCTGACACCCCTGTGCATGTGATCAGCTGTGCTTCACATTTTTGAAACTTTGGCATTAAGTGGTAGAGAGAACTTCTCCTAAGCTCTCTTAGCTTCCCAGCAAATATCAGTCTTTGTCCTGAGCCATTCCAAGCCCTGCCATTCAAATTTACTCAGTAAAACAAAGGTTAGTCCATCTTTTTCCACCTCGCTCATCAATCTATCAATCTATCTATCTATCTATCTATCTATCTATCTATCCATCCATCCATATAATCTACCTACATGCCTATTAATCTATCATTTATCCATCTGTTTATCTATATGATCTACCTACTTACATATTTGTCAATCTACCATCTATCTGTACATCTATATTATCTATCTGCTTACCATCTACCATCCATCTATATTATCTGTCTACCTACCATCTATCAACTTATCTATCTATCTATCTATCTATGTACATAATCTACCTATTTACCCATCAATCTATCATCTATTCACCTGTCTATATAATCTACCTGCCTACCTGTCAGTCTACCAGATATCTATATAATCTATCTATCATCTATCTATTCATCTACATATATAATCTATCTATCTATCTATCTATCTATCTATCTATCTATCTATCTATCTATCTACATAATCTACCTATTTACCCATCAATCTATTATCTATTCACCTGTCTATATAATCTACCTGCCTACCTGTCAGTCTACCAGATATCTATATAATCTGTCTATCTATCATCTATCTATTCATCTACATATATAATCTACCTACCTACCTTCCTATCATCTGCCTACCTATGTACCTAAGTCTCAGTTGTCTTTCTATGCTGGGGATGGAACCCTGGGCCTTGCAAATACTAGCCAAGCACTGTTTCTCAGAATTTCATGCCCAGCCCCAAAGAATTTGCTTAACCACACTTACCTCTGCTGGCAAGTTTGACTCCTCTCCAAAACACAGCATTTCCCATGTGAGCTTTCTTACTCCTGTATAAGGGCTTGAGAGGTCCTGTGTTAACAGCGGCTGCCTCTGAACTGAGGAGGACCCAGATCACCTCTAATGATCTGTTTTCTGTTTGGAGTGCTGTTATCTGCTTTGATGAGGGTTGTGGAACACTACTTTCTAAGATTCCTCAGTGCTCCAGGCTAGAGCATGCAGACCTTCCACCCCACTAATCTGACAACTAGAGAACATTCAAGAACTGTCCATCTCCACTTCCTGTGGACTAAAACCCTTATCTGTTCCCAACACCTGTGGCTGGCATGTAAGTCAGGGGGAGGAAAAGGAGCAAGCAAGAGGGATTTGTCTGTTTCTTAAAGACAAGATGTCAAGCCCATAAAGATATTAACCAATGTCAGAATACATGGCCAGCTGCTGCTGATCTCTTTCCAAACCCACAGCACTGTCTGTTTGCAAAGGACCAAGAGGGGTTAACACAGATGTTTAACTCCCTCCTGCTCCCGATGCAGCTAAAGCCATTTTCAGGTAGATGTGTGGATTTGCACAGGGGCACACATCTGGTAAAGCCACACATTCCTCTCTTTCTCTTGTCCCAGCCCCGATCCATTCTCTCTGACTGGGGGTAAAGGAAGCATTAATGTTTGGGGAATGAGTTCACAAGGCTGACATTTGACCCAAACAGTGACCCAGAGATTTGATTCTAAACACTTGGAGTGGGCAGAGGAGAAACTGGGTTTGCTATTAGAGAGGTTGAAAAGCTATCAAGTGTCTTGATGGCTCCCTTCCTGCTGCCTGTGACAGAGAAAGTCAGTGCTAATAGATATATAACCAAGACCTTGGATGAGCTTCTGGACCTGAAGCCTCAAGAACTTATATATGGGCCAGAGAGATAGCTCTGCAGCTAAAAGTGCTTGGAACCTAGTCTGATGGCCTGATTCAGTCTCCAGGACCCAGATGGTAAAATGAGAGAACTGGCTCTGCACATTGTCCTCTGATCTCTACATGCACCCCTGGCTCAGGTGCATGCATGTGAGCACATGCACACACATACACACACACACACACACACACACACACACACACACACGCGCACGCACACGCACACGCACACACACAGGCACACACACACAGAATAAATGTAATAAAAAGAACTTATGTATATGTATGTTTAAGCGTGTGTGTGTGTGTGTGTGTGTGTGTGTGTGTGTGTGTGTGTGTGTGTGTACCATGGTTAATGTGCGGAAGTCAGAGGTCTGTTTGCATGAGTCTGTTCTCTTCTCTTATCATGTAGGTTCTGGGGATTGAACTCAGGTTGTCAGGCTTGATGGCAGGCATCTTCACCCCCTGAATTGTTTCCTCAGTCACAAGAGACAACATGGATTGGTGCTCTGAGGCGAGTTCAGGTCTCATCTTGGTTTAGTCTCTCTCCAATCTTCTGGCTATGCAAAGCCCATGAAGTGATCCTGAGGCTGCATCCTTGCCCCTGGCACCCACTGGGCAGTGCCTGTCCATACCTTCTATGTCCCTAAGGGGAGAAAGAAGAAAAAATTTCTGGTTTGGAGCCAAGTCACAAGCCTACTCATGAATTTGCCTTCAAGTAGGATGCTGCCAGGATATTTTGAAACAAGCAAACACACACACACACACACACACACACACACACACACACACACACACACAAAGAGAGAGAGAGAGAGAGAGAGAGAGAGAGAGTGAAATCTGGTATCTGTGTGATTCATGAGTCACAGAGGCAGAAACTTTCCAATAATCAAGACATATTACAATTTTTATGAAATATAGAAGTGGACATCACTGGGTGAGAAGTGGCTGAGGGTCGGCCTCAAAGGCAGAAGAGGGTTTCCATAGCAACACCACTGGGATAACGATATAGCCTAACTGCTGCCACCATGTATTGGAGATCCACTCATCTAGGGCAACTCACCTCCGCATCTTAAATCCCCCTTGGCTGCCTTGCTCCTGCATGGGACATCTCCAAACACCTCTTTCGATCAGCCTCCACTGGGTTGACATTCCTGCATAGGCCCCTGTGAAAGGTGGGTGGCACCAACTCTGCAGCTCTTGTCTCTTGGCCTTGTATACTATAAACATTAGCAAAGTGAGCATGTGGCCCTCACAGCAGAGCCATAAACCTTCATATTAGTTGTACGAATATATGTGGGGCTCAAAGTGAATGTATGGATGTCCCAACTCACATGTGCACATGGCTACTGCATAGGATAATAAACCACCCTGATCCTGATGATCCTGACTCTGAGTCACTATAGCAACCCAGAAAGAATGAATTCTAATGGAGACTTTGTCTTCTCAGAGTTACAGCACGGTAAGAAACATCAACTTCCTTTGTAAGTTTGGCCAGATGTGCTCAGTTGCTCTGCAAACATTCATATCCCAAGCTCCTCTCTGTTCCTAGGCCAGACACATGGCTCATGCTTCACTCTTGGGAATTAACCTCAACGAAGAGGCCTCTGCCAGCACTGAATAAACCTTTTACCACTACTGTCCAGAGAGAGGACTCTGGGCCCAGACACTGGAGGATGATGTAAAAGGAAAATCAAAGGCTGGTAACACACTCTGTTGGCTTCTGTTGGGGTTGCCATAATAAAACATCATACAACAGGCAGCCTAAGTAGAAGAAAGAGCTTCTTTCATAGTCCTGGAGCCAAAGAATCCATGATCAAGGTGTGAGTAGGTTGGGCATCACCTGAGATATCTTCTTTTGAATTCAGCGGTCAGTTTCTTATTGTGTCCTCATCTAATCCCTCTGTGCGCCTACTATCCTGGTGTCATGTTCTATGTCCACATATTTTTCTTCTTTTAAAAATTGTGTGTGTGTGTGTGTGTGTATGTGTGTGTACCATGTGCATGGGATTTTTCTTCTTTTAAAAAGTTGTGTGTAGGTGTACATGCGTGTATATACGTGTGTGTGTGTGTGTGTGTGTGTGTGTGTGTGTGTGTGTGTACCATATGCTTGGGAGTGCAATACCCACTGTGGCCATAAGAGAGCAGCAACAGACCCCACCCCACCCCAGAGCCAGCGTTTAGGTAGTTGTGAGCTGCCCAGTGTGGGTGCTGAGAACTGAACCCAAGTCCTCTGCAAGAGCAACCAGTGGTCTTCACTGCAGCATCATTCTCTAGCCCCCTCCACATAAGAACACTGGCCAACTTAGGCGAAGCCATGTTAATTACTATTCTCATTGTTGTGACCTCTGATAAGCAGCCACTGGCCCACAGTTCAAGAGAGCAAAGTCCATCACAGCAAAGAAGGAATAGTAGCAGGAGTGGAAGGTGACTGCTCAGCTGTGTCTCCAATCAGGAATCAGAGGTAGACACAGAGCCAAGCTATGCAATCTCAAAGCCCATTATTCCAAGTGGTTCACTTTCTCAAGTGAGGCTCTACCTTCTAAAGATTACAGAACCTTCCAAACCAACACCATTGTGGCTGTTTAAATGAGAAATGCCCTTCCCCCCATGGTCTCAGACATTTAAACAATTGGTCCCCAATCAGTGGTACTGTTTGGAGAGGTTTAGGAGATGCAGCTTTGATGGAGGAAGTACATCACTGGGAGTTGTCATTGAGATGAAAAGCCCTACGAAGTAGAATAAAGTAAAAAGACCAATTATTAGATACTGATTTACTGACTTATTTAGTGATTTAATTGAAGCATTGCTTCCCCTGCCTATTTGTCAAGTATGACTTTGCTTATTACCTGGAACAGAATGACCCAGAGAAATAGCTGGAACATTAGGTCATTGTTCTTAATGACCTGTTGACTGCCACATGTGCTTCTGTAGAATCTTGCTTGTTTGCCTGCACTCTATGGTTTTAGATTATATAATAAAAATGCAAAATGGACTTGATAATGAAGCCTTCCAGGAGCTGTCCGGTTTTGGTCAACCCACTGGTGACATCTTGCTTTCATTGTCATTGTTATCAAATGCTTATTCCAGAAAAATACCACAGCACCTAGCACCATTTCCAGTTCATGATGTATGACCTGCCACCATGCTTACCTGCTGCCATGATTCCCCACCAAGAAGGACTCTTACCCTTTTGGAACTGTATAAGTATAAATAAACTTGCTTCTATAAATTGCTTTGGTCATGGTATTTTATCATAGCAATGGAAAATTAGTTAATAGAACCACCCACAGGGGATTAAACAATGTTCAAACAATGACCCAGTAGGAAATATCTCACATTTGTTGTTAAAATTCCTTCCCAGGGGAAGACCCAACCAATGTCGGCCCCTTCTCCTAAGGTCCCAATGACAAACTGAGGCACAATTCTGCTGAAGTTCACACGGCAACCAATGAGTTCTTGAATTTCCTTACAGAGTGTGGGTGAGGGCTAACTTACAGGGGTGTTGATGCTCTTCTCCAAATAGGCCACATGTGGAAAGCTTTACTTAGCAAAGATGAAGATTTTTTTTCCTCTAGCTGCATAGATGGAGCCCTTTGCCACACACCATCTCTTCCCCTGGACACACACACTTAGTCTTCTCTGGGCTAGCACCTTCCCAAGATAACATTGCATATACCATATGGGTGAGGGTTGCTGAGTACTCAAGTGAGAGTCTCATATTCCTCCTCATGCCTCTGTAGGGGTCATAAACAGTCAACAAAACCAGCTTCTGGAAGGGGTCCACAGTTGAACTCCAGAACATAGCAGGTACTTGATTTAGAGGACATTCATTCGCTTACATTACATTCAAGACACAAGTGGAGCTCATGGGCACACCCTTGCTTTCCTGTAATCTCCTCTTTCAAAAACTATCCCCAAATTCACTCTATGACAGGATATTTGAGGGGACAAGCCATCTGCGGCAGCCTCTTTCACAGGTAGATAATACAGGTGGAGGAGAACAGGGTGATGCCCTCTTAGATGGGGGTCCAGGAAAGTAGCCACTGTGCCCAGGTAGAGGGTACCATGAAACAAACAAATAAACAAACACTCTGATCTCTCCTGCTTTTAGTGATCTATTTTCTCAGCTTATCCATGCACGGGATGTTCTCAGATCCTATATGATACAGAACATGGTCATATCTGCCCAACACACAAATTGCACAATGAGCTCTGGTCTTTTTAAAATGTATAAAGCCCACTTCATGCCCCCCGCCAAGCCAGAGCATCTTGCCAACATTAATTGGTTATAGAGGCAATTTGGTTAACTCTTAGAAAAATCACTATACATGTAGCTCAATGAATTATATTAAGAACTAAAGAAAAAGAAATGTAGCCTGTGACTTAGGTAGAAAAACAAGTCTCTCTCTCTCTCTCTCTCTCTCTCTCTCTCTCTCTCTC